>JACVQZ010000036.1:0-115214 GCA_019828575.1 Talaromyces thailandensis | reverse complement strand
CCAGTGAGTAGTCTGAGCGCCTGAGATAACCCTACGTTGTGTTTGACTACACATATAAGTATGCTGTTTGCTTCTCTTTTGTACTTCTCGGTAATTTCTATGTTTGATGCTTCTCGACTCGCTGAACGTTATTACAGATTCTGGTAGTCGAAACGAATGGTACATATCTACGGTATCCGGCATCCGGCATCCGACAGGTTACTGCGACGTGACCGTCCGACTCAGGGCTTTAAGTTAGGTCAAAACGACTAATGTGACTATACCGTGATCGCTCAGCTTTTCCAGCTCGTCAATTGCATATACAGCATATACAGGTCACAAAATCTGATAAGTAGAGGAAGGGAGTCCTTGACTCCGTCCACTCACATCACCAAGTAACCATCGGGCAATTGGCCAATCGTATCGATCGATTAACTTCGCGGACTTTAAATCCTAGCAGAAATGATTTTCAATACTCGAATATTCAGTGAACGTTGTGATATCATATAAATGGAGAAGTCATCTCTAGCGCGACACATGACATATGAAAACCCAATGCTACTTGCAAAGAGTAGCTGCTTTTCCGTCTCCGTCGAGACGTTACTCGTCGAATAAACTCGTATGTTTGAACTTTTCATTGAATTTTTTGTAACAAACATATGAATGCTATGGCCATTACACAATCATTGAACCGCAAATCCTCAAACCCCAAAGAAAACACAGCACGCTTATGCGAAAGTGGAAGGACGCTTGTAGGCAAAGACCTTCTTGCTGGATTGGGCGGGGACACGGTGAGGGAGAGGGAATTTCAAGCCCTTGGTGAGGAGCTGCTTGATGTAAGGGCGGCGGATGCTCTCGTTGTCCTCGATCTCGACGACGCGGAGGATCTGTATTCTGGTTAGCGATTGTTATCAGCAAACGGGAAAAGTAGACGTACGTGGATGGAGCCGAAGCGGGCACGGTGACGGGCAGCCATGTCCTGGTACAAGGAGTCGACGGCATCAGTTCGGCTGAGCTCACGGAACTCCTTGTACATGTTGTGGGTGCCGGAGCGAGAGTCGTAACGCAACCAGATACCGAAGTTCTTGACCTTGGTGGGACGCTTCTCGGTGATCTGTGACCATTTAGTAAAGCCATTCGTGCACAACCCTTCCAAATTGATAGCTCAGTACATACCACATTGAGGCTGACGATCTCACCGTTGGCCTTCTTGACCTTCTTGAGCTTGGTGAGGAAGTACCAGAAGCGCGACTTGGCAACAACTGTGTTGGGGGCAAAGATGCGCATGCGATACAACTTGGGGGTCGGGTTTGCCTCGGTGGGCAAGTGGCGCCCGATGACCTGGTACTCGTTGAGACGGCCTAGTAACTGTTAGTTGGTTGTTCTCCAGGTTGCTGTTTGATCTTTGGTGTAATCCGCCAGCTCGTTCTCGCTTGTCAGGAAACCGCCGCAGACATTAAAATTGTAATCGCTGAGTTCGATGAGGTATCTGGTCGTTTCGTTATTTTTCATAGTCGGAAGTTTTTTCCCTTCGTCTCGTGTACTAGATCGTGTGATTGTGGTAGTCGTGAATATCGAGAAACCCATCGTCGCATAATTTCGATACTTTGTATCGTATAATTCGCATACAGCCATTGTTGATTGTCGTCCTTCTGTTAAAACTGGTTGCGTAGGTGGTGTTTGAAATTTTCGCACATCGTCGGGTTCCATGACAAGTCGAGAATCGAGCTGGGAGTGGTACAGAGTCGCAGGATCAACGCAGAAAACAAATTGAACGTACCCATCTGTAGGAAATTTAATTAGTATATTTGAAACTCATCCAAAGACAATATAATAACTCACTTTGTGTCGTTTGTCGTGTTGATACTCCTGGTGAAAAGGATATGCCGCTGACTTGTCTCCAGCCGAAAATGGAGGATTGTGAAGTTCTTGGGTGCTAGGGCTGTGGCCCTCCGCTTAAGCGAACCTGTGGCTGAGCCGCAGTCTAGCCGTTTCGGGTGGAACAGCCAGTGTCAGCCACAAGTGCGGGATCAGCCTTCATCCACCAATCACAGTCTGTGGCCCGACTGAATAACATCACCGACGACTTGCTTGGATTGATGGAGATATTCAATACAGATAAATAAAGACCATGGCCTCCGTATTCAACGACTTTAAGGCAGGGCACGCCCTCCAGTCGGGGCCCATCTTGGCCGCTGCTCTCACGCCAGCCGCGACACCAGAAGACCCCCATCGCTTACGGGACTTTGTTCGCGTCACAAACAGCGCCAACTCCGAAGGTGATATTCGGCATCATCTTCTCTACGACAGACAGACAGGTGTCAAATTACCCAAACAACAAGGAAATGCCTGGGTCAGCGTCGTCAACGCCTTCTGGGTCACTGCTGCTGAGCTTGTCAAAATCGAGGAATGCTCCCCACGGGGTAGTTGGGTAAAGGTCTTTGAGGCGTGGAAGGAATTCGTCAATCAACTTATCAGAGGGTATTCAAATAACCATTTTCCGTCGTGGACCATACCTTGTCTGTATGTTGCGGGAAAGTATCTTCGAGCTTTTGCTATCAAGGCGGATGCTTCGGATGCCTCTCAGAATACGGCTGGGTTTGGCAATGGATTCCAGGATGATGTGGTCTCGAATGCAGAGAAGAATGCCAATCTTGAGGATGCGGCGAGGACTATTAATCGAATGTTTACTCTTTGTCTAGGTGACCGGTAAGTCGGATACACTCTATACTGATGCACCAAATCTGACGAGATTAGAGCACCTATTGAGGAGTCACGGAAATGGGGGATTTACGAGACCACGAATCTTCTTTTCAAGACATATTTCAAGGTATGTAGTATCCATATGTTTGGCGTTTATTTGAAGACTAACATGAAGCTAGTTGAACCAAGTTGGGCTGTCGAAAAGTGTTCTCCGTGCTTTGGATGCCTCATCAGCAGACATACCACAACCTTTTCAATTTCCAAAATCTCATATTGTGACTTTCAACTACTACGTCGGTCTCATCAACTTCCTCGAGGAAAACTACAAGGAGGTACAATAAGCAGCCTAACGTTGGCATGTGATCCAGACTGACATACCTACAGGCCGAGGAACACCTTACACAGGCATGGCTCATGTGCAAAACAGACGCATTGAAGAATAAAGAGTGGGTGAACAATGACTGTCTCAATAGCGGTACACTGACATACTAGGTTAATCCTAACATACCTAATACCCTGCCATCTCGTCACCACCCACCGCCTCCCCAGTAAACAACTCCTCGCCCCCTTTCCACGCCTAGAACGCCTCCTCCGCCCTCTATGCGACTGCATCCGACAAGGCAATCTGGGTGGTTTCGACGCCGCCATGTCCGCCGGCGCAGACGAATTCGTCAAACGTCGGATCTACCTGCCTCTCGAGAGAGGTCGTGATCTTGCTCTGCGCAACCTGTTCCGGAAAGTTTTCATTGCCGGCGGATACGAGCCTGGTACCACCAACGCAGACTCTGTGCCGATTCGTAGAACGCGGATTCCACTGACGGAGTTTGCGGCTGCGTTGAGGATTGGTAATCAAGCTGATGACAAGGCGCGGATTGATATGGATGAGGTGGAGTGTTTATTGGCTAATATGATTTACAAAGTGAGTTTAATCTTTCAGGAGTCTTTAGGAATTAAGCGGATGACTGATTACTGCCAGAATATGATGAAGGGATATATTTCGCGAGAACGTGCTACGGTTGTGCTTAGCAAGTCTGGCGCGTTTCCTGGGACGGGGGTATGAAACCGTCGCTCCGGTTTCATGATCCTGCGATCTACTTTATAGCATACTGATAGGAGACGTGCTTGTATCATTACTGTCGAAACATATACTTCAGTCAACAAATACAATCACAGCGTGTCCAGCCGATATCGATGCATCTGATACATGAGGGTACTGTGTTTTCGGAGCGCGACAACCATGGTCTATCCTGATCCAAGCTGCCAACACGGTCAGCTCATTATCAAGTCAAAAGAACCAAGTGAGTGCATCGTGTCGTCCATATGACTTCATTAGTCATTCGATAACAGAATCTCGGCCAGAGCTTGAATGCACATTCATGGATACCTGCACATCGTGTATCAAACCGAGAAAGAGATACATATACATTTATACGGAACACGAACGCATGCCATCATCCCAAAATAGATAGATTATTCTTATACCAGATAAGATATCAGTGTACTTTAACAACAACAATAACAACAATGAACCATTGAACTTCCTAATGCATGAGAACAAATACACAATCTTGATACAACCTTAACCCGAGATCCGTAACAAATGAAATAGAACATGCAAACTAAACGGAACGATCCATGAAAAAACAAATAAATCATCACAATCTGGTAAATGGAGAGCCAGCTTGACCTCTGAACAAAAGACGAAAGAAAAAGAAAAGGGGTATCGGTAGGGATGATGATCTGATATATATTACAAATTAAGACGGGTAGGTAGGGTTGATATGGTACACACAGATCAAGCTGAATAGAGATGAAGATGGTTCGGGAGAAGTGAAGACTGTCTAAGTCCTTCTGCTCAAAGCCGGAGAGGCAGTTGAGATATCATCCTACCCAAGTCCAAGCATTAGCTGTCCCTATCCTGACATAAAAGGAGTGAGAAAGGCGGGGGATGACTTACCATATGATTACACATGGCCACAAACAAATCAAAAAACACCTTGCCACCTTTCTCCATCTCCATCTGCATAGTCCCACTCCGCTTGAACGTGGATCTACTGCGGATGATTAGAGCAAGGTAATGGGCACGGAGTTGGCTGTCATTATCTGGAGTATTGGCGTATGCGTATCGGGCACTGGTCAGGATTGTGCTGCAGTGTATTCCGGATTGAAGACCTTGTTTGCGGAGGGCGAGGCGTTTGAGTTCGGGGAGTTTGTAACGTTCGCCTGCGCAGCTGGAAACGATGATCGGTCAATCAGATACAGGAGGGTAGAGAGGGGAGGTAACGTACTACATGGCAGTATCTTTCAAGATCATACTTCCATCCGCCTGATGAAGATACGCAGCATCCTTTGAATCATCACCATCAACGTCCATCACGTCATCTTCCAACGACCAGGTATCGCGACGTTTGTTGTGTACAAGACGAGGATAGTAATCCCCTTTGTAAAGATATTCGAGTATCGAGGATAGGACCTCGGGTCGTTCATCGGGTAGACTGATTTGCTTGTTATGGGCTTGTAGGAACTGTCCTCGACAACAGGCTGCAAAGAAGGGCGAGAGGGATAGAACGTCTTCATGGGCGGCGAAGAGGCGCTGGTCTTTGCCGACGCAGATTGTGACGACGGCTGAGGTGAGGTTTCTGAGACAGGAGATGACTTAGATTTGTCTTTCTTGTGAGGCTATGATGAGACTCACTGTTCAGCTAGCGGGGAGGAGTGTTTGGCATGTCTGCTTTCTGATACGGAATGACCACCTCCAGTATGATCCCGAAATGATCGTTTTATGCTCCGGGATGTTGAGGTCGATGTCGACTTGCCGGCTCGATATTTGCCGGTGAAGCTCTCGGAGCGGCCATGGGATGATTTCTTGACAAACATTTTGTCACACAAGATACAAGACACCTGAGTTGATGAAATAATGCAAAAATGATGATGAATATGTGACTATTGCATGGCCGAGAGATGAACTGCGAGCCTGAGGCCGTTGAATAGTTGAAGAAGCAGAACCATTCCATCTCGACAACTCAACCCTCGAGACGCGGGCGGGCACACGCAAGGCTTATATAGTCGACGACCAGCCAGGCCTTCCTTCAGGCAACGCTATTCGTATCGACAGGGGAGCTGCACACTGCGATATAACCAGCAGCGACGATCTAAGGACCGAAAGAGCGACGCGGGAAACGCGCCGTCTCTTGGCCCCCCTCATCGCCAAAGTTACGCGTGGTCACGTGAGCCAATTATGCCTCTTCTGGCCAGTCACAGCTGGCCAGGTGTGCCCAAATGACTCATTCTAATCAATTTCGACTGGTCTCATTCACAAGAGAAGGTAATTAACTCTCCGACTAGTGGTTGCACTACATAGTAGTCCCTTTTCACCTAGGCAAAACTGGGTAGTTGCACCGGGATGTGCTGGAATATGACTAGTCAATTCGACTCGACTCGGGTCTCACTCCCAGGCCTCCACTATCTAGGTACGGATTTCTTGCGAAAAGTATTTCTTGTTGTAACTTAAATAGATCTCCGAGGGCTGACACCATCTGTTAAGCATCTAGTATTCGAGATGTGGACGGAGAGTGGTCTGATTGAGCTTTCGATGAGGGTTGTAGCCTAGCACAGCCGTGTCTACAGACTTTCCTTTCCGATTCACTCCATTATCGGAACAAAAGATAGGCACGAGCTGATTCTCAGACCACCAAGCTCAGTACGTATCAACTAGTACCACAGCACTGCTAGTACGTACTACATAGTATTGTACTCTGTGGCGTCCCATGTACTTGGTAATCCCCGCCTGCCGGAACAAGCTCCGGCATATTCCCTCTCAGCTCGAAGGTCAGCTGGGCAAGCTCTGATTTGCGCCCTGGGCTAACGACCCCGGTCAAACTTGATGGCAGATGACGCCTCTTCGGACTAAAGGATTAGCTGGTTTCATGTTTATCCTATTTTTGAGCCTTTTGTGCCCGGGTGGGTGGCTTTTCCATGTGGTATCCGGATATCGATGCTGGTTGATATATTTTCGGAACATATTCTGTTCGCATAATCTGTTTCATTATTTGCAAAGAAGGTAGCACATCGTCAATTTCTCGATGAAATCCAATCCAAAAGTAATGAGTGATCATAAATAACGCCGAGTTCCCTCCAGTCATGACTCATAAACATTGATACCCAATACGCCAATACGCCATCCATTGTTCTCGTGGTAATATAAGTTTTCATCAGAATATTACCTTCCGAGCATTCTTCGGATAACTCTCGCTCGGGCAGTAGGGGCATTTGAATTTGATGCCCTTACTGATCCGCTGAAGCGACTCCTGCGCAATGACGTGACCGCATGGCATCATCATAGGAGGGTTCTGATCTGTCGTTTGTTCTTTCGAGACGGGGCACACGAATATCGAATGGAATAGATACGAGGGCGGTAGTGGAATCTCGACCTATAAGTCTCATTCATTAGTACAAAACCATAATAGCCAAAATGATAAAAAGTAATATTACCGGAAGTTCATCCTGGGTGGTCCACTCGGTCCTCTTTGCCTTCATGATCGTCTGTAGTTTCAGCAAAGTTGGCAGGGCAATGGCGCCGGCCGTCGCCGCTATATAAAGCGGAGAGTCTGCCGACAGACCAAGTAACGAACAGAACTCTCGTGTAAAGGAATGAGCAACATCAGACCAAGCGGTCGGGTTGTTGAATATATGTCGGTATGGAGAGTTGTCCAGGTTTGGCCAAAATGCCATAGCACCTATAAGTTGTTGAATCTCTTTCAAGTACCGGGGTGCGAAGGTTGAAAACTCCTGCCTCGCATATTCCAGAGCAGCTTGTCGACCGTCGGCGCCTGGCGAGTAGTGTGGCGCCGTTCCACCATGGAAAAGCCAGACGAATTGAAGACGACAAAGTTCAAACTCCAGATTACTTCCTCGGCCCTCTAGAACTGATCGATTGTCTCTTGCCCAGTCGATTGCTGGCAGTAAATTGGAGTTCTCCCGAAGCTCATGCAATATGTGATACATTTTGGTGAACTCTTCCCGAATTCTCTCCGAATGGATTTGGTCAAGTACTGCAGACGCATCATTCTCGCCGATCGAATTATCTCCGTATTCGGGCTGGGCGGGAGACTTCGCTTGCGCTATTTCGTCCAGAAATGTGGTTGCAACTGAGAATTGGCCTTCGCGGAGTAAGTGCATGGCTATCGCTCGATTGACGAGGCTCGGTGAATTTGAGAGGGCGTCATATTCGGTACTAGGAAGAGGGCGATCTTTAAACAACTTGGCCAATTGTCAGTAAATTATAGATCCAGGACAATATGCAATTCTGTACCTTGTCTAGTGCTTTCGTATACTTGTTGAGACTGCTGTGGGTCTCCTTCAGACTGTCGTTGGTTGCATCGAATGACGCCTTCACCGGGTTCTGTAGCTTTGCGAGTGTAATCGAAGCTTTGGTCGGATCTATAAAATAGTAAAAGGTTAGAACTATCATCAACAACAAATAATGACAAGAAGGGAAATGTCTACCAGCAGCTATCGCATCTCGGGCTTTCTGGAGCAAGTCAATCGTAGCTTGGACGTCGTTGATACTCTTGGCCGCTTTCATGCGCTTCCACACCCGCTCATGCTCCTTCTGTAGCAAATCCATGGTTTTCCCATGCACCGTCGCAGCCGACTCTATTTTCCATGAGAATAGTTCGCTACAAGAGAGGAGTGATGGGGATTAATTGAAGGATAAGAGCGAATGGCGGCGGGTCACTTGATCGGGCGCTTGACTGGCTGCGGAGTGTCGGAGCCTTTCCTCTTCGGGGCCGACTGACGTCTTCTTCGCTCTTTCCCCCTCGGCTCTCCAAATCCACTAGTTACTTGGGCATTCACCGCCCGTGGAAGCTCTCCAAGGACCAAAGGTTCAGATGCTACAACACCTTCATGCTAGTACGACATCCAAGGAACAGCTCAGATTTTCGACATGATCTAGCTCTGAGTCTTACAAAAAAATCCGCTGTGTGCCCTTCTGAAGGCAAAACTCGTTTACCTTCATCAGAGATGCTTTGTTCTGTCTGGTCGGTATCTGTCCAGGGACAAACCCCCTCGTCGGCCAATCTCTTTGTCGTCTACAGGTGACTCTGACTTGACCATATCCTCTAGGCGGCTCTTTGCTTCAAAGAGTCATCAAGAAGGCCGTGCAGCAGAATGTCAGGTGCTGCTGTTGAAGCCTATACTGCTGCCGTCGGAGCATCCCCTGCTGGACAAAATAGCCAAACTCGCTCCGAAGCTTCCTCTACAGTAACCAAAAGCACCCCCGCGATCGATCAGTCTGCACCAAAGAGACACCAGAGAATTGTCCTAGCCGATCCGGTCGCCCTCATCTACCTAGAAGAAGACCCGTCCATCACCCTGCTCCACCGTCGGACAACCTTGCAAGGATACGAAATCTACATCGTCGAGCAATGGGCATGCTCCCGAGTGCACCCGACCTTTATCATAGCCACTTACACGGGCGACCCTGCACACCATATAGATGTGGGAGTTCTTGGCGTCCCGACGGATACGAATAGCTGGTCGCCTCGTCTCAAGCTATATTTTGACGCCGTGCAACAGTATCATGCTGCAGCAAAGGAAACGCCGCTGGGGACATTGATGGTAACGAACCTGAGCGCTTTTCCTTCTGCCCTCACGGTCATTGCAATCCCCGATGGCGATATGAGAAAAAATCGAGAACATTTCATTGTAAATGAGAATCTGAAACGGCTAGGATGCGCAGGACGTGCAAGCCTGAAGCTACAACAACCGTCTCCAGTAGTGGAAGCCAAATTTTATCAGTTGTATAAGACGAGCGATCGTGTACCTCTTTATGCAGCGGTCATGGAACTCGTCAAGCAATGCCAGCTGGCGCTTACGCTTTTTGACAAACTCGCACCGGAATATGCAGACGGCCTATTATGTGATGTTACGGAAAAGGCAATAGGCGATTGGTGGGCAGATATCGGCACAGACTTGTACAACGTTGAACCAAGTGACGGCGTATTAGGTGCGACCACCGTTGCGGCACTGCTCGGTGCGTTGATGGGTGCGCGAAATCGGTTACACGCCGTAGGGGCACCAGTCCCAAAGGATGTCTTTGACTTGTCAAGCATGAAACGGGGGGTCGGTAGTTTTCAAAAGTCACAAAAGCTTGCACGTACGCGACGACTAGATCGGGATACACTGGACAGACTTCACAGAGTCAGCCAGAAACCGACAAACTCTGAACGCTGGGCTGGTGCCGTCAAGTCTACCGTTGCTGAACTCAGTGGCAAAGGTGGCGAAATGGTTATGGGGATGGTAGGTAGAGAAAAAGGAGGTATATCTGATATCGAAACCCTGGACTTGGAACGATTCGTCCAACTAGTACACGGCGAAAGAGCCCGATGGTTGTGGCAGGGCAAGCCTCGAAAAAGCTCGCTCAATCACGGTCTAGAAAATGCTTCACGCGCAGATGATGCCCTTTTTACAACGGACGAACAAGGCAGTTATCTGTGGGCTGGGCGCAAGCGATATGCCGGTTCAGACTCGGGGGCCGATCGTATGGTGCAAGACAGTGACATACCAAAGCGTCCTAATGAACTGGTACCAGCCGTAGAAGACAAGGATCTAAACTTGGGACGGATTGTTTCGCGCAGTCTTACAGAAAAGGTTTCGGATGCGAGGGCTGGTTTCGGCAGGTTCAAGGATGCCGTAGGTTTACCCAGTCGCCGGTCTCATCTTCGATCTCATAGTCATCATCGTCACCGGCAAAAAGACTCTGTCAACCCTGACATGATCGGCGCAGCTATCGGCGAGGGCGAAGTTGCTCACAATGATGCTGTTGTAGATGAAAGAGACTTTGGTCATATACCTGAAGAGAGTATCGGCACTCCACCAGCAACACCTAGGGAGAGCAACATGTCGATACCCTCGAGGAAATTGTCAGATGCCAGAGTCGTCCCGCCCGAGATTCATATTGTACCAGACTCCCCTCCGGCCATAGAGACGAAGAAGCAGGATTTGTCGCCCATACCCGCACAAGCTGAAGAGACTCCTATACAGGAAGCTGAAGTTCAAGATGAAGAGATGAGAGACCTTGAGTTGACCAAAACTCGATCAACCGAGGTGCCGACTGACCAAGACACATCAGAAGGAACGGTTTTCAGGTATCTACGCCGGTCACAGAGTTTTCCTGATGAAAGAACTAGCACGTCAACATTCGCAAGGAAAGGTCGATGGCCACGACATTTATCTTTCAGCACGGTAGAGGAAGTCGTTCTTGTCTGGGAAGGTTTCAGGACTGTAACGACAGCTGAGGCCAACAAAGAAGCTGTCAAATCGTTGGAAGACGAAATTCTTCAGGAATGTGTTCTTCTGTCTGATGCACAAGCTTTCAGTTCCGGAGTCTTGGAATTGAGTCAGCAAACGATTCCTTGGGTTGAGGAGCAGGTCACCTCAGTCGAGTTCCTCCATCGCAAGGCCAATGCTCTCTCCGAGGAACTAGGATATTTATATCCGGAGCGTATTGAGGATATACAAGAACTCCGAGAACGCATCAACCAGCTTTTTGGCGACGAAGGTTCGCGCTTGACCGAAGAAATGAAGAAGATTGAATTGTTAGGAGCCAAGCTGGATTACGAGTTGAATGTCCTGGAATCAAAAATCGAAGACGTCGAGGAGGGCTTACAGGACTTTGAACGTAATGTTGACGTTGTTGAGAACCGCATCAGAGGTCTTGTCCAGGGAGAACAAAAGAATGGGACATCGTGGCTCTCGTGGGCTGGCCGGAAATTCGGTCGTTTCTAATACATACTTTACCCAATTTAGACTATACCTTTCTTTTTGTATATACAAATATAGTCCTCACTGGCTATTGACATAGCACTGTATGATAATGGACACTCTACGAAAAATGCAACATGATCATCATATCAAGAATGTTTATTGTACATTATACCTAGTTATATCCAACCGAATAACGCAGTCAACCGAATCCCGCCAGCCTTCTGCGCAATTGCAATACAGAAAATACAACAGAGTAGAGAAATAGTAAACCCTCTTATCCCAATTATAACGTCCAGGCGAATATTTACATGCCGAATCCACCCATACCACCCTGCTTAGCAGCAGCCTCGCCTTGCATCTTCTCGCTGACCTTGATGTTGACTTCGAAGAATTTGGAGACGCAGCGGTCGAGGCAGACGGATTCGCCCTTGTTCAATTCGCCTTCGCGATATTCGGGCGGGATGCATTTTTGGGTGCAGGACTGTGTGAGGCTGGAAGTGGGTGAATTGTCAGTAAATGTTTATCACAATATTGCTGGTGCTGGAAAGAAAATCGAAATGTTCATGCTTCGCAAACGCAGCGACGAGACTCAAGGACTTCCACGCGGCATCATTCCTCCGTTGCTTCTGAGTATTTGAGAAACGTACCGGTTGAACAAGTCGGAAACCATCTCGACTTCTGTCTCTGCAGCAGCAATCTTCTGTTCCGAAGAGAGCTGGGGACGACCGCCGAAGAGGAAAGACATGGTGACGTCTGCGTTTGAGTGTTGTATTATTCTATGTTGTTGTTAGTAATTAGACCGACGAATCGCATATACTTGCAGCAAGTATTGTGAGAGGCAATACCTTTATAAATTGATAGATGAAGGTGTTCGCGTGACTTGGTAAGTAATAGAATGCAACTTTCTTGATCAGTGAAGATTGTAGTCTCAGAAGTTAGAGCATCGGGAAGAAGCTTGGACCACTCGTGATCGCGGTCCTTCCGCTCGCCGCACAATTTTTCTCCTCTCCCTTCCTCTCTACAATACAACCAACATAGCTTCAATAACCCAATGCAGTCAATTGGCCCCAGGAGGGCCTATCTGAGGCTTCTGGGGAGATTATCACATAGGTAAGCTTCTTGTCTAGTTTTTTTCTGCATTTCTGTCGCCACTACATCAAGATGAAACACGCACCTAATACAGAACCGCTGCGAATGACACTTGCATTTTTTTGCAAGTAATGATCATAACAGGACTTACTTTTCTGACTCAATATTCATTTTACTCGCGAGATATCAAGGTCTTTAAGAGGCGATTGATGCTAATTGTCTTTTATAGTAGTCGACGTCCGGTCATCAATGTTTCGTCCTTGAACCCTCCGCGTCTTATTCCTCATATTCCTTCTTTGGGGAAAACACCTGCCCGATACCATAGTACACAACCTGCGGTAGAACCTGGCTTTGATAGCCGTGTACAAGAGATACAGGCCGCAGTCTCAGATGCATACCCACGTCTACGAAGTAATGCCAACAGACTTAGCATTGAGGAATTCCGTACCCGATATGACTACCTTGAACCCAACCAGGTAGTTGAGGAGGACATAGTCGTGGTCCAGGGTAGGTTGCGGCCTCACCCGGCCCTACTTATAGAATACATGTACTTAGAATATTTCTATGTAGGCAGAATACGAACAGCCAGGTTGGCAGGCAGCAAATTGATTTTCTTTGACCTCGTTCAAAATGATCACAAGATTCAGGGCATGTGGAATCTGCGTATGTCGGCCGATGTAACCCCAGAGAAGTTTAAACAATTGTATCGTCTGCTTCGGCGCGGAGATGCTTTTTGTACGTAGCATCCCCTGGCTGAGTGTTCAACGTTCAACTGACACATTCAAGCTATCACCGGAAGACCGCATCGAACTGGAAGAGGAGAGCTGACCGTTCAAGTGACGGAAATACCAACCCTTCTTTCTCCATCTCTGCACGACATCCCCACCGACACAAAAGAGCATGGCATATCTGGATACCCTCGGCATGTTCAATTCCTCGCCGACAAACACACCTCGGATATCATGCGAATACGATCTGCAATCATTCAGTATATTCGCCAATTCTTTGTCGAGCGTGCTTTCATGGAGGTGAATACTCCTATCATGGCTAGTGAAGCTGGTGGTGCCACTGCGCGTCCTTTTGTGACGACGGCGAATGAATTTCCGGATAAACCGTTGTATCTGAGGATAGCGCCTGAGTTGTGGCTCAAACGGTTGGTGATTGGTGGGTTTGATAAAGTATTTGAGATTGGAGCGTCTTTCCGAAACGAAGGTGTGTATTTTGTTTCTCTGTCCGGCAGCATGGCATTAACAGGATATAGGCATCGATAAATCGCACAATCCCGAGTTCACGACATGCGAGTTTTACATGGCATACGCAAACTTAGAAGACGTAATTTCCATGACTGAGAAACTATTCTCTGGTCTAGCAGAGCACGTCTCACAACACAAACAACGCTTGAATTCCGAAATCCCAACTCCAAGCACAACCTTCTCAGCCCCCTTTCGACGGATAGACTTCATCTCCGGTATCGAAGCAGCTATTGAGCGCCCATTATCGGACCTGTCATCTCGTACGGCCGAAGAAGACGTGAAACGACTATTTGCAGACCTCTCGATCCCCCTACCCGACCTCCCCACCCTCCCTCGCCTAATGGACAAACTCTGCTCGACCTACCTCGAACCCCAATGCATCGAACCAACCTTCATCATCCACCCTCCCGAATGCCTCTCTCCACTCTCAAAGTCATTCCTACAAAACGGTCAACGCGTCGCCGCTCGGTGCGAACTCTTCATCGAAGGCAGAGAATTCGTAAACGCCTACGAAGAGGAGAATTCGCCGTGGGAGCAAAGACGGAAGTTTGAGCAGCAGAAAATATTCAATCAGCATACGAATGAGTCTACGGGTGTTGATGAGGGTTATTTGCAGGCGATGGAATGGGGGTTGCCGCCGACGGGGGGTTGGGGGTGTGGAATTGATAGGCTTGTTATGCTGTTTACGGATTCGAAGAGGATTGGGGATGTGTTGCCGTTCAAGACTTTGAGGTCTATCTAGGAGATTTAGAAGGATTTGGGCTGTGTATTAGTATGTTTATTATGGTGTTTGTATTGGCGTTTGGGGTATCAAATGGTGTTTGGGCTATTTTTCTTACTTCCATAGCAAGCGAGTCTGATATTCTCAACAACTACTCATACCTAACGAGCCACCTCTTAGATACTCGAAAGGATACCACCATTGTAACAAAATCTTCTTCTTGAATAGTTTTGTTATCAATGTAGCAGCGGGGGGATTCTTTATTCTTATAGGCCTCGGAACTTGCCGAGCCGTAGATAACCGCTCAAATTCTTTTATCCTCATCTTGCGACTCACAACACCATCTAGAAAAGTATCAAAGGCAGATAATCAGATTTGAATAATCTAATCAATCAGTCCATCATGTCCGCATCCATCACACAGGCGCAGCCTGTCACAGTAAGCCTTCAAGATCTATACTCAGGTGAGGGGCAAATCATATCGCGTCTTTCCCTTTCGATTGAAAAGCAATATGACTGACTAACATTGCAACAGGCTCTGTACCTTTCGAAGCATTAACAGAAGCATTCGGGCCTGCATCCTTGGGAATAATCGTAGTCAAAGACTTGCCTCCCACATTCAAAGAGTTGCGTGCCCAAGTGCTTTCGAATTCGTCTTATCTTGCTTCCCTGCCTCAAGACGAGCTTGGTACGTCCCTTTTTCCTATATACAAAAAAACGAGTGCGACTGACGATAAGACAGAAAAACTCGAAAGCCCCCAATCAAAATACCTCGTAGGCTGGTCCTGCGGCAAGGAAACCCTTCGCTCGGGCCATTTCGACACCCTCAAGGGCTCCTACTACATCAACTGCGCCTTCTACCAGAACCCCGAGCTACAAAACGCCCCTGCAGATGAGTTTCCTGATTTTCCTCAGTACACAGCTCCCAATATCTGGCCAGACGCTGAAAAATTGCCTACCTTTCGGAAAAGTGCTGAAGAGTTGATATCGCTAATCATTGATACGGCGGCTTTGGTGGCCAGGGCGTGTGATCGGTACGCCGCGGTGAATATTGAGGGGTACAAGGAAGGGTATTTGGAGCATGTTGTCAAGACGAGTTTGACGACGAAAGCGCGGTTGTTGCACTATTTTCCGACGGAATCAACATCCGCCTCAACGGCAGCAGAAGAGAAGGACGAAGACGAAGACGGGGACGATGATTGGTGTGCTACGCATGTTGATCATGGCTGTCTTACGGGGCTTACGTCGGCTATGTTCGTGGATGAGTCGATCAATTCACCTTCGGAGACGTCGAAGACTTCTCCTCTCCCTGAGCTCCAGGCTTCACCGGACCCAAAGGCGGGTTTATATATTCGCTCGCGAACCGGGGAGATTGTCAAAGTGAATATCCCCAAGGACTGTCTTGCGTTTCAGACCGGTGAGGCATTGGAGTTGATTACTCAAGGGAAATTTCGCGCTGTGCCGCATTTTGTCAAGGGGGCTGCGACAACTAGCGGGAAAATTGCGAGGAATACGTTGGCGGTGTTTACGCAGCCAAATTTGGGTGAAGAGGTGCAGAAGGGCAAGACTTTTGCGGATTTTGCGAGGGAGGTTGTCGAGAGGACTTATTAAGTTATTACCATATGAGAAGGAAAAGTCACGAACTTGAAGTTGATTGAAGTAGATGGTATATAATGCTAAAAGTCAATTCGCGGACGTTTAAACTGTGGATTCTTCACAGGAGAACTCCTGATTGGAATAGGATGAGGGTTGAACGACTGTATAAGCACAGCGGGATCACCATCCCAGTCATCCTCATCGTCTCTGTCCTTGACGCCTCCATCTTTCTGTTGAGTAAACCTGGCAATATCAGGCGGAGTACTCGATGCAGATCCCTTGACAGCAACCAAATCCCCTTCCTCTTTATCATTCTCTTCCTCAGACGAGGTATTGACCGTCTCATCATCCGAGCTCACATTCGCACTCCCCTCCATATTCAACCCACTACTGACCAGTGAACTCATCTTTTGTACCTCTGCAAACTGCGACTTGCTCGGTCTACCGGGCTGTCTGCCCGCGTTGCGGGGTAGTTTCGCCGCCTCCCAATCTGCCTGCGTAGCCGTACCGTCCAGTATATTTAGAACACCCTTCCACATCCTTGGCTCCCGTGCTTCGGAGTATCGACCGACTTCGTCACCATTTAAAGTGTCAAGAGAGAGTGCCTGGACCCTGTAATCGGCCCAGAACCAGTCCTGTCCGTCCTCCATGCGATCATCAGTTTTGCGTGACCAGTCCCGACTGACGAGTGTTCCGAAGAGATCGTAGCCTAATGAGGTATGACCGAACATTAACTGCATGGCGGTGGGCTCGTAGCACCGGCCAAGAATCATGTCGTGCGATATCTCGACGGCCGTGCCGGGTTTGTGTGTACGGTACCAAGCTCCGTATTCGCTCATGCCGACCTGTTGAAAAGCTTCCATGACTTCTTGTTGATTGAGTGGTTGACTGCCGTACCCTTCAGGTGTGCGGTAGGCTCTGGTCGGTAGATGTGAGTACACGTTCCCGCGCACGCGCACAGAGTATGATTTTGCGAGGTGCGGTGATTGTGGATCTTCGTTGCATGAATTGAGTCTGAATTCTATGCGTTTGATGACCATCACATCTGTGACGGGTGGCAATCTGTTGGAGGTCGCTCCCTTCGGCTTCAGTCGTACTGTATCACCGACGACTATCATTTCAGAACCAAGGAACATCCCACGACAATGAATCGACGCATTAGGCCATGCGCCCTTGAAATGGTACTTATTGATCATGCAGACGGACGACATTACCTTCATTGCATGTTTGATGGAAGGATGCCATGTATTCTGAGGCACGTTTTCAAGCCACGTGGGCCATGAATTGAACGGCCTCAGGACATATATGTGCACGTATTGGTATTGAAGTGAGGCGCTCTTATCGTCGCTGTTCGGGTCGGGAAAAGTTTCAACTCGAAAGCCAGAATAGTTCACCTCCCACGTCTTCTTTGTCGGTTCGATCAGGTCCTCAATAACCACGGGGTCTTTGTCCGGTGCTTCGCTCACTGTCCCAGCTCTCCACTCTGGCCGTCCTATAAAACGACCCTTTTTGGCGGAATAGATCTGGTAGGACTTTTCTTGCTCATTATATTTGAGCTCGCCACCATCGAGTCGAGGCACCCAGAGGACGATCTCACCAACGCGAGGAATGTATGAGCCTTGTAAGCCAACCCGAACAATATGTTCGCGCACAAGCTTGTTCTCTGCTCGCCAATCCATGCTTCGTGGCTCAGAGACGGGTTCGTCTATCTCACTCTCTTTACTAAGTCTGGTCACCATTTCTCGGTAAATATCAGGAACGCCTTCAGAGTCCGTTACTCGTCTTGGCGCTGGTAACTTTGGGGCTCCTTTTGCTGGCCTGCCTCGAGCCCATTGACGAGGAGGGAGGGGATGATTTGTGGTAGCTTAGAAAGAGTTGGCATTCATTTAAGTATCAGATGAGGGAAGACCTACGTGTGCTCGTCCCGGAACCACTGGCACTGCCTTGAGGCCTTCTCTTCTTGCAGCAATCACAGGGGCAGATCCCTGGTTTACCACTTACCAACCAGTAGAAATGGGGAAAGAAGTTTTTGGGGGAATTGAAAGGAGCCCCTGAGGGATGTCCATAGAAGAATTTATCTCGCTGTGTGAGATTAGAAAGACACATTTGCATTTAGTCATGATACAGAAGCACTCACAATCGTATTGTCACTGAATCGTGGTCTGTCCATAAGCGAGTATTGATCAGGCAGTTCTTTGAGGATATACTGCTTTCCTGTTCAGGTTAGCAGTCATATCAGGGAAATGGAGTGAGAGAGAGAATTAAAACCTTTGACAGCCTTTCTATCTCTCTCCATCCACATCATGGCTAATTTATGGCGGTACAGCCAAGTATCAACGTGCCTCCAAATATCCTTCGTGGGCCATGTACTCCGGTCCCCATCGCTGCTGTATTCTGGTGAGGCAGGTAGGGACAATACTTCCAAATTGTCATCTGTCGTTGTTGAATGTGACATTTTCCTTATGCTGTGCTCCCCCTTTCGGTGGTAATATGCCTATTTTATGCCATGCAAAAGTGAGCCAATGGTGAGAGATGCTAGGGTGATTTCAGTTCGCGGCCCCTTCGTTTTGAGATGATAGTAGCAGGATCATGGCATGATCGACATGAGGACGACAAGATAAGCCGGTTTTTAGCTGAAAAAATTAATAACGAGATAACATTTATTTCCCGAGTCGGTTGACGCGTGGGAAAAGCGACAAAGAGTTGTGGTGAATATTTTAGAAATTAATTTGGGATGACATGAAGTCGAAGTTGCTGTCGAGGAAGCCTCAATAATTTGGCAGCCACGCACCATTGCCCCGGGCCATAGGCGTTCACCGCCTTCAATATAATTATCGTTGTTAATTCTGCCACGCGTCAATCTTGAATTTGCTTACAACTGTTTATTTTTCTGATCTTTGATTCAGTTTATTTCCTTTTTCTCTTTCTTTTTTTTCCAAATCTCAAAATGAACATTACAAAAACAAAATTGCCTGCGATGGTAGCCAATATTCGAAGGATCGAGATGGCAGCATTATGAACCCCCCGTCATCGCGCCGCTTTGGCTCGACACCCACTGCAGAGCATTGCTTCTGCTGGTCTTGATTGTGATAGCGACTTTGTTCGGAGACGGAGGCTCCCAAAAGTACCGGGACTGGTCACCAAGTTTAAGCAGTGACCGTGCCGCAGATTCAGGCGCGGAGCTTGAGGATTAGGGCGGCGTTATTTAGCCCTACAATAGAACCTCCAAATGTCTTAATATAGCCCTAATTTGTCCATAGGATGATCAGGATCCCTATCGATTGTCGGCGGGTTCAGGCGATATACTGTACATGCCTTGTGCGCTAGGTTATACTATTTTACTTGTGTAAATACCCAAGTAGGTAATTTTGAGTTGAGAACACGTTTATCACTACGTATACGTACGTATAACTATGCGGTTTGCATAGACTTCAACATCCACATAACCCTAATTCTGCCAGCTACATATCTTACTGAATAGATCACAAAATAGCACTGAATGAAACAATTCTACGATCTTTCGACGCCTTACAGGTTGCTGTATATTATGAATGTAGGTTGTCCATACTGCTACGTAATACGCCTCTTTGAAAGAGGCGATGGCTGACTGTGACCACTGTACATCACGACGAACGAAGATACGTAGGCAGATAGTGTCTAGTACATTGAAATGATGAACAGTCTTTGATACAGCTCGATATGTTAGGTAATTCATCAGCAGCTAGTTGGATTTGCGATTCATGTATATAATACAAATGCAAACTACAAATAGTCCTCCATACAGTGTTGTTTCTTTACATCATGCTTCATTTGAACCCTGCTCAACCGACTCCTGATACGGAGGAGGAGCAAGCTCGCCCGAAGCTACCCAAACCTTATTGAGTTCGCTCTCAATTTCTTCTCTGCGGCGTTTCCAGCCTTCAACATTATCGAGCCGTTTTCGTAATTCCTGCAGCTCCCTCTCAACGCCCATCTTTTCTTTCTCCGTGCCAATTCTGTCAAATTCCCATTCATCACCGCTCATGCCAAGGCCGAGGGTGAGTTGGAAAGTGTGGTACTTCTTGAGAGAGGCACGAGTCGAAATTGTGATGAGTGTGATACCTTTCTCCTTAGATCGTTCATACAATAGACCTTCGACGTCGGATGATACAGCGGAGGTGCCTTCGTCAATGAATGCGTATCGTGGCTCATGATACAACAATCGTGCAAAGGCCATACGCTGTTTCTCGCCGCCACTAAGGACATCTTTCCATTCCTTACGGCAGTTCCAGCCACCTTCGCGGGAAGGGAGGTATCCAAGGTGAACTTCTTCAAGAATCCGGCCAAGCTCTGCATCCGTTCGTCCACTCTCGCGCATGTCGATCTCAGTGTGAGGGTAGATGACCTGGTCGCGAAGAGTGCCGACGCTCAGATAAGGTCGCTGAGGCAAAAACATGATTCCGTCCATGCCGAAGTTTCTAGGCCGGCTTACCAGACCCCGGTAGACTGGCCATAGACCAGCAACAATGCGAGCGATAGACGACTTGCCCACGCCGTTGGGCCCGCAGACCAGAAGGTGTTCGCCGGAATGCACAATGAATGAGAGAGACTCGATTAGGTCATCTCCCCCTTGCGGGTAGAGTGACGGCGCAACGATAGGCACGTGCTCTAGGCGAACGCCATCGAAGCCGCTATGAACAGTACCCTGGATATCAGACAGGGAGAACAGTTCAGGATGAGTTCCACGAGGTTGGTAGTAAGCATTTGCGTGCACGCGGTGCAAGGCGGAAATTAAAGTGTAGACGCGAGAAGTATAACCAGCCAGTTCGGAAATGTCTTTTATGCTGTACATCATCCGACCTCCTGCATCTGCCAAGGACAGCATCAAGCGCTTGTTGGTGATGAAATCCTTCATACGGCCTCGTTCTCTGCCGTCATCACCAGTCAAGTCGCTCAATTCTTGCGTACCGCCAACTCCTCCCCACGCGGGTAGGAAGACCGGAATTGATGTCATAAGATATCCAAAAGCAGACCATACATACTTCAAGATCATGTCTTCAAGCATGTTGTAGCGGATCTTGAGGCTATATATACCCTGCATCCACCGTTGGAGATCCTTGAAACTTTTCGTCAAGAAGACCTTTTCAATATCGGCGCCTCCATAAAACGCGATTTCTTCAGCGTTGGCTAAAAGTCTTGAATGCAACCCTCTAAAGTCACCTTCACGCTTGCCTTCGACGGCTTTCAATTTTCCGAATGGTGGCGAAAGTCTGCGTAGGACAGTTGCAGTCGTAAAGTAGCCACTCAAAATTCCAGTGAGGGCTAGGGGTCCAAGACCACGGTAAAGTTGATAAGTGAAGAAAATTAGATCAACGGTCGGCTTGCCCAGGGATGATGTCAAGGCAGCAGCAGAGGCGCAGAAAAGAGTCAAATCTTGAGTGATGAATTGATCAGCTCCTTGGCCCACGGCGCCATCTAGATTCGTCAGTTTGTAGTAATTTGTATTCTCGTTCAAGTATAAATCGTGTATATATCTCGTTAATCGTGTTCGGAAAGCTATGGATATCTTGGACTGGAGGAATTGGATCATAGCATTGGTGTAAGAGGCAAATGTACCGATGCTGCACCATTTGAGCAAGCCCCAGAGGAAGGCTCGGCCCTTTCCGGCTACTAGGTCTCGAACGATTTCTCCATCCAATCGTGCAACCAGCAGCGACAAGTATGTTCGGAGTAGGAGAAAAACACCATGACTCATCAAAAGGCCTGTTTCTTTGGAGTGCCACCGTGGATTCATGATACTCATGAGACTAAGGAACTGGTGCAAGAAGGCGAGATTCAAGCCCGGCTTCGTTGACGGCGGAGGTATCGCAGAGATAGCTTCGCCGCTTCCTAGGCCGGCTGCTCGCGGAGGATTCAGAAATAACCGTCGATGGGCGTCGAATGTGGTCGGCTTTGTGGGATGGATGGTGACCTTGGAAGTCATGCTATCCTTGTATGGCACGTATATGATCCTAGATCCGTCTTTTCCCCTCAGCCCGGAATTCCTCCGCAGCAAGTGTCTTCCTTGAGCATGTTCGGTAGACCGTTTGTGTAGCAATCTGTAGCCGCCATAGCTTGATCCGATGATAGCTATTACCAAGGACAAGGTCGCGAGTATCTTGCTAGTTTTGGACGATCGTTGCAGGCGGGCGCGGAATAGGTGGGCGTAGCGTCGATAGAGAGCAACGAGCGGATCCTCTGCTCTCTGCAGTGTTGACTGCGCCGCCATCTTGACAGTTATTCGATTCGCGCATTCACGGCTGGTTATATCGTGGACCCGAGAGCTTGTCAGTGAAATGACCACCGGCGGTCCATCGAGCTATTCGGCATGCTTTGATGGTATTTAGTAAGTAAGTATACCAGGGACAAATGAGCCCTCTGTTCGCAGAGAGTGATTCACACTCGACAGTAAAAAGTAGAATCTGTTGATGGTGGCAGTGGTTAGTCGAGGAATGTTGCGGTGGTTGTCGCGACTCTCGTGACGTCGATGCATGTGAAGAACCTCGGGCCATGCCTGAGCACGTGCCTTTGCCCGTCCGTCAACTCTCTCCGACCGCTTCCAGGGACATTATTATAACATGTTTTCTTGACTTTTCGAGATCAATGAATTTATCAGAGCGACGCATAAAGGGAGTCGGTTTACACGACGACCTGTATACATTGTTGAGACTCGCCGTTGGCATGATTGGCCAGCACAAGATAGGATGACAGCTTCTTCAGACTCGTACGGCGTATACGGTACAAACTTACATGTCTTAAAAGGGTGAGACAGATAGTTACTTGATGATCTTGATCGCTACCTACGTATCTATATTTAGGATTTGGAATTGTACTCGGTCGTCCTCGGTGGAAAATTTCTAGGCGCATAGGCTGGATCGCCCGACTGTAGATCAGTCATCTCATGGAGCATGGAAACTGTGCGGACTCGGCGGAGCTCATGTACTCAGAAATGAGTCCTCCGTAGAGCTCGACAGCTAACGAGATCATAAGCGAATGATCGGTAAGTTCCATCACTATGCGGACGACTCCAATCCAATCCTTAACCGCCGACCCCAACTCCAGCCTCCTCCAGTAAGAGCGCGCTATCATGCTGCGATGTACTAGTTACATACTGTAGAGTAGCGAGATTACATCCTTCAGTGCCAAATCAGGTTGATTGGCTCATCGCAAGAAAAAGCAATACCAGGGTCTGCATATGTGATTGGGTAGACACTGGCACATGTGCCACATACTCATAGTCTCATAGCCATACTCCGTAGTATATACAAGGCACGTCGCACAGAAAGCCTGGCTTGCTATTGAAGACGCAGTTAAGCGCAACCAGCTGCCTACCTTATCTCGCAGGTTCAGTGGCTGGCCTGCCTGTCGTTGTCGCCCTCTCTCGCACTGACCAGCTGTCTAAATCTTAAGTAAGCTTCGAGACAACTGCGAATGAATGCCAGCAATTTTGGGCTGACCATAGGATAGAATTCTTCGTGTACCATATTCCGCGGCCGATTGTCACTACTGTTTTAATAAAACGGCATCTTCGAGACTCATAATTGAGCCGTACGGAGTAACTAGTTGGCAGAGAAAAAGGGTTGATGACCAGGCGGGAGAGCTCGTGGTAATACTAGAACGCTTCAGGCGTAGTTCGCAGCCTAGTCGCTGCAGCAGCGCGTATGGTAATTACGGCTTGTAAGTAATAATGCTGAGGAGGCGCGCAGAGCCCAGGCCGATTCGCCCAGTCAGTCAAACAACCAACACCACCACCGCCAGTTTACCAGCCTCAAGAACAAGGACTCAGCAAGTCACCGCTCGGTAAGTAATGCCATTACGCCGTACGGGGCTAAGTGCTACTTATGGGCTCGTCGCTAACCTGCTAACTCAAACTGAAGTACTAGCCTGTCGACATCCGCGTTGGGCGATCCCACGTACGGTAGACCGACTGCATTGTTGCCCAGACCGAGTCTCTCTCCTCTCTGGACAATCCCATATCGGATCTCCCTACTGAGTCAGTGTAGCTTTTGTGATTTCTACTGCTGCATTTTCAGAGAATTGTCTCTGCTGGCCCAATCAGAAAGAGAGCGATAGAGAGAAGGAGAGAGATAGTGAGCCGCCTCCTCATCAGCTCAGGAGTTGATGAAAGACGCAGGTTCGATGTCGACAATCGCAGCGAACACCGTTCCCGGTACGTGACCCTGTGTATAGCTCTGTAGCTATTAGCATGTCGGTCGCATCATCTCATATTAATTATTTACTCCTTTTAGGCCCAGATTTCGCGTCGTCGCTGCCCTCCGCCGATAAAGTGACTCCAGCGCAACCACCTCCGCCATCCGACCATGAACCGCCTGCCGCCAACTCATCGTCTACATCGGATTCTCAGAACAACCTGACCGCACCCTCCTCGCAACCAAAGAAGAAGCGCTCGCTTCTACTCGTCCCATCCAGGACATCTTCCAGGGGAAGCAAAAATCAATCTTCGGATATGACAACCGACACAGTGCAAGATGAGTCGGTGACGATAGCAAACTCGCGCACCAACCTCACCAAAAGACGAAGGGATCCTAGCGAGTCAAGCAGCAGGCGGTCGCAACGGAATGAACAGGACAAGAATCAAGGTACAAGAAAGGAGCAAACCGAGGAGTCCAGTCACGCTAGGACCGAACGAAAGCCCAAGTCACAGTCGAGGTTTTTCTCCATCTTGAACTGCTGCAGTTCTTCGGTGTCAGATAATGAAAATGATGGACCGGATCTTCCCGCAAAGAAGGCCGAACCCAGGCAGCCGCTGTCTTTGCGACAACCGGTGGAAAAGCCCGTCTCAACTGGGACAGAATCGACACCTACAGAGTCGAAAGAGCAGGAACCTCTTGACGAAAAGAGGGGAGAATACACAGGTCCACAGCCGGTAGAAGACATTGCTGCTCCTAGTACTGCTATTTCAACACAGCCTACAAAGATGCCATCTAGTTTAGAACCGACAAAAGAAGCTTCGGCATCGCGACAGGAACCAACTTACCAATACGGTGTGGTACCAGATATGGTTCCGTCATCGGACAGCAAAAAGGACGAGAATGAGGATGCGATCGAAGAGGAACCCGAAAATGAGGCGGTAGAGGAATTGCGTGAAACCCATGATGTTGCCATGCCCGAGGCACCTATCATTGCAGAGACAGAAGAGGAACACAAGACGGAGACGCACGAGGTCGTCGTCGCTCAACCATCCGCACCGGATGTCGTTCTTCCAGGACCTCCTCCAACCCCTGGAAAACAAAGCGCTTGGTTGCTTCCCCCTCCTCCGCCGCATCTACGGGGTCGGAAATGCCTAGTTCTTGATTTGGACGAAACGCTTGTGCACAGTAGTTTCAAGGTTTGTTTCACTCATTACTATTAACAACGTCTTGCTCATAGTCAATAGGTCCTTGAGCGAGCCGACTTTACGATCCCAGTAGAAATTGAAGGCCAGTGGCACAATATCTATGTCATCAAACGGCCGGGTGTCGATCAATTTATGAAACGCGTGGGTGAGCTTTATGAGGTGGTTGTCTTTACGGCATCGGTTTCCAAGGTATTGACTAACTATCATATTGATTTTTCAGCAAATGCTAATACTTTGCAGTACGGCGATCCTTTACTGGATCAGCTAGACATTCACAACGTTGTCCATCACCGTCTTTTCAGAGACAGCTGCTACAACCACCAAGGAAACTATGTCAAGGTTAGTATTTCCTTACACATGATCATTTCCTAGTCTAACGGTTCAAAGGACTTGTCACAAGTCGGTCGCGACCTTCGAGAAACCATCATCATCGACAACTCGCCCACCTCGTATATATTCCACCCTCAACACGCCATCCCTATTAGCAGCTGGTTTTCAGATGCCCACGATAACGAATTGCTCGACCTCATTCCGGTTCTAGAAGATCTTGCGGGTGCTCAGGTACAAGACGTCAGTCTCGTGCTCGATGTTGCATTATAATAAATTTCCGGTATTGTTCTACTTCGGCCTCCGCTTCAAGCGTTCTTTTCGTTTCATATTCCCGATTTACATATATTCCTTTCGAGCATTGACCTGGCATCGACTCCTCTTCTCGGCCCCCTTCGATTCATTATGTCCCCTTCTCTCATCGCCTCCGTCCTTTATCATAGCGACCGTTTTAGATCGACCACCGTGAAAGATGGCTTTGGACTATTATCTCAATTGTCGTTCTACATGTGACACAGCGACTGGAAATCGTTACCTTCAACCTCTCCCGTCTGACTACATTCAGCATTGTTGAGCAGCTCTCTATTCCATTTATCCCTTCATCCTTCTGTATTTCTTCTCCATGTTGGCGCATGTTTGCCTAGTGCAATTTGAATGTCGATGGCGGCTGAGACCGTTTTGTTTGGCCTTGTTGATCTCTGCTCCAAGCGAGCTTGCTGTCCGACTTTTTTTTTTCTCTTCTGTGACTCTCTTGAGCATTATACGGGCGTCTGATTCTGGTTATCAGTCAAGATTTGCTCAGCTTTACGCATCCAATCTTTGATTTTTCCAATTTCCTATATCAACCTACTGCCCCTAGTTTTTGATGTTTTGTTAAAACTGCACGACCATATTCCCCCCGATTTTCGCTTTTTCTTTCCTCGCCTGTGTGTCTGACTTGATTAATCAAACTGATTGTTGTCAAAAATATGTTTCTTTGTTTTGTCCTTTTATCATTTTTGAGAGCAGAGCACGAGACTTTCATATCCGCGCTTGGAAGTCGATCAGGAATTCGGACGGTGTGTATATGGACATTCTATAATGCCGCGTATTTCACTGTTGCGAATCGTGCGATGTACATACACGAGTGTAAATCAGTCAATCATGGACCACTTCTGTTCCTTAGATGTAGTGTTGAAGTAGCTGTAAACCATGCTTCTGCCTTTGGTCGATAGCGGCGAGACCCTCGGCGGTCTTTCCTTCCCCGCAGAAAAAGCAGTTTCTTCCTGCACGTCATCACCTAACCTCACCACTTACCACAACTTTCACCCCTTCAAAACAAAACAAAATAAACACAGTCAACATGAAGGACCGAAACGGCTGGGACGGAAAGCTGAGAGTCGACGACCCGGAAAATCGCCGAGCTGTCCTTGCGAATCCAGAAGCTTTGGAGGATCCTGATTACTCAGATGAGGATGCGCCGCCTGTGGAGGAGATTGGAGCTGATGAAGGTGTTTTTTCCTCGCTGCTAGCTGGAATTCTACTCGTGCTAACATTGTGCTCTCGTATAGATCTGCTCGAGGACGAGGATCCTGATGCCGAAGTACGTTAGTCATATGCGGGGTCGCTTCATCTTTGGAGAATTAGGCAAGAGCTTCAAAATTTCGGGATTATACTGACTCCGACGTGTAGAATATAGATCTGGTACATTTACGAATATCGAATCTCGCTGCGTTGAAGCTAGAACGATTCACCAAGCTTGAGGTAAGTCTGCACCATTTTCGTCGGAAGATAGATTGACTCACTTTCCTCGATTGCGCAGAGACTATGCCTCCGCCAAAACCAAATCAGCCGCATCGATCTCCCCTCCTCCCTCGGCGCAACGCTCAAAGAGCTTGACTTCTACGATAATCTCATCAGTCACGTCAAGGGTCTCGACGACCTGGTCAATCTGACGCTGCTCGATCTGAGTTTCAACAAGATCAAACATATCAAGAATGTGTCGCATTTGACGAAGTTGAGGGATATATTCTTTGTACAGAATAGGATTTCGACGATAGAGGGGCTGGAGGAGTTGGTGCATTTGAGGAATTTGGAGTTAGGGGCGAATAGGATCAGGGTTTGTCATCACCAAGAGACCGGAGATGGAGGGAAGACGTGCTAATTATAGTAGGAAATTCAAGGACTGGATAATCTCAAGGCGCTGGAGGAGTTATGGCTGGGAAAGAACAAAATCACTGAGATGAAGGTACGTCTTGTTCTTTTCGCTCAATTTCGAATATGTCGCTGACACGTGATAGAATCTATCATCCCTCTCTAACCTCAAAATCCTCTCCATCCAATCGAACCGTCTCACCAGCATAACTGGCCTCAACGACCTCCCCAACCTCGAAGAACTTTACATCTCTCATAACGCCCTCACCGACCTGACCGGCCTAGAGAACAACAAAAACCTTCGCGTCCTTGACTTTTCGAACAATCGAGTCACAAAACTAGAAGGCCTAGCGCATCTAACTCAATTAGAAGAGGTCTGGGCGTCAAGCAACGGATTGTCAAGCTTCGAGGAAGTAGAGCGCGAATTAAAAGATAAGGAGAAGCTGGAGACGGTGTACTTCGAGGGCAATCCGTTGCAGTTGAAGAGCCCGGCTTTGTATAGGAACAAGGTCCGGCTGGCGTTGCCGCAAATCAAACAGATTGATGCTAGTAAGTTCGCTGCTGCGTTGTCGAGAGGGTGACGAGTGCTAATCATGTCTAGCTTATGTGCGCGTTTCTTGATTCTTATGACATGACTGACGGGTCTGGATGGCTAAACAGGATGTAATAATGACTTACGTATTGATATCACCTGAGTTCTTTCTTTAACTTACACAAGTATCATGGGCGGCGTTGCGAGAAGAGGTGTTCCAATCATCAATTGGCATTGATTATCATTCAAAATCGCTTTATACAGTGGGTATCATAAATCATATCACACCTCCATTAACGCCAGCAAACTTCCTTTTAGTTCTACCGTTTTCGTTCTTCCATCTTGCCTGTTCGTCATCGTCTTATCCTGCCCACTACGTAGATACGACACATCAACAACCCCATCCGCAAACACACCCCTCGGTGTCCGGGCAGCAATGAGATCAGCTATCCTCGAATCATTCCTGATCGCAGGATCACTCTTGTCCCACGTATATCCCGTATGGAAATTGTTCCATGGATTTTTGCTAATTCGTTCTTCGTGTTCGGTCGTTGTTGTGGTTGTGTCTGAATCGATACTAACATTTACCGCATGGTCATGGTCATGTTCAAGCGCCGAGCTGTCGGAGCGAGAAGCAATCGACGGAGAAAGATGAGAGTGCATCGAGACCGTCAGGGGGGAGGCATCGACGGCTTTGGATGCTGCTTCGGAAGTCTCGTATATCGCTAATAGCTTGGAGTTATCGCTGTCCTACAATTCTGTGTCAGCCCCTATCCTCCCCTCCCTCCCCATTTGATTCTCTGAGATTTATCGGAAGAGACTCACTTTGGCCATGAAAGTAGCCACCTCGCCGAACTTCTGGAGAGCATTTAGGAGACATCTCCGTTCTGCGATGGTGCGCAATGGCTGGCTTGTCTGGATGTCGATTTGGCGGGTGAGGGCGTCGATGGTTGAACGGGAATGTTGAAGGATACGTCGGGAGGAGTTCATGGTTGTGTGACTTGTTTTAGTTGGGACTCATATTTCTGAAATCGCGTTCCAGGTATCAGGATGGTTATGTTCACATGGTCAGTTTCTTGTGGTTGTTATGATGAAATTAAAGAAGTTGAAGTTGAAGGACGACAAGAAATTGGAGATCTCAAATCGGCCAACGTCATTGGTCGGACCTACAACTATAGGTGTCGACCCTAACCCTACTTCAAGCCAACAATATATGGCAATGTTATCAAGTATTGTCTCTACAACATTACATCTAGAATTATCAATGATATGTGCAATCATATTTTCATTCATCTATTTGCAGAACGAGCTCATACCCGTCACACCCGCTAACCGAGTGAGTCTATGCGAAAATAGGAATGTAGAAACCGTACTATCAGAAAGTGTTAGCTTCACTTCACACAACCCGGAGAGAACGAAAGGGGGAAACATACGTTAAGAGGATCGTTGAACCTCAATCCCAAATCCAAGCCATTAATAGCCTCAATGTCAGACTCCTCGAGATTCCATCCGGTAACATCCAAGTTCTGCGCAAGACGAGTAGGGTCGTTGCTCTTGGGGATAACGGCAATGTTTCGCTGTGTGGCCCATCGGAGCAAGACCTGTGCTGCGGACTTGCCGTGCTTTTGGGAGGCGGATTTGATGACGTCGTGCTCGAACAAGGTAGGTGTATTGTGGGCGCGATCCATGTTCAATTCGATGAAACTCAAGGGACCGAAGGAGGAGTATGCGGTGACGACGATGCCCTCGTTCTGGACGTATTTGATGAGTTGCTTCTGCTGGAGGTAAGGGTGGTGCTCAATCTGGAGGGTGGCAGGGCGAATGCGAGCGTGGCGCAAGAGGTCCATGATAAGCTGAACGCTGAAGTTGCTAATACCAATGCTGCGGGCGAGTTTCTTGTCGACCAGCGACTCCATGGCTTGCCATGTCTCCTGGATAGTGGCATTGCTGAATGTGATTTTGCCGTCTGCGCCGGCCCAGCCGGGAGGGTAGCGCTCGGCAGGGTCAACGTATTTGAGAGCGACGGGGAAGTGAATCAAGAAAAGATCAAAGTATTCGAGACCAAGGTCCTCGAGTTGCTTGCGGGCAATGGGCTCGACTTTGTCGCCGTCGTGGAAGGTGTTCCAGAGCTTGGAGACGACGAATAGTTCTTCGCGCTTGACGAGGCCGTCTTTTAGAGCGCGGGCGATACCTTGGCCGACTTCCTTTTCATTGCCGTAGTCTATGAAATTGATGCATTAGTATAACTATCTATGCGCCGGGGTTTAATCGCATACCGCAAGCTCCGTCGAAAAGACGGTAGCCAGCCTTGATAGCTGCATAGACCTGGTCTGCGCAAGTCTCGTTGTTGACTTTCCACAGACCAAAGCCCACGAGGGGCATGTCATAACCACTGTTGAGCTTGACGACGGGGGAAGACATTTTGTGTTATGTATAGTTGCTGTTTCTACAGGCGGAAATAATAATATGAAAAGAAAGAAAGAAAGAGATAAAATTTAAAATAAATATCTCACCGGGACAGCGACTCTATATCTTTCTTCCAAATTCCCTGCCCACTCCACAATCATCTCATTCTCCGATGTTAACCTATGTCACAGCCTGGTCTATCTTAGCCAAAATGAATACTAATGGAGGGGCAGAGCAGGCAGGCAAACCCGCGAAGCGGGGTGTTCCAAACAACATGGCTCGATTCATAAGTGGCGCATCCTTAGCATAGTTACCTTGAGAACGGGCCCTACCTATTTAACCCGCGGTGTTCCACGTCTGACGCAGCCATTCACCATTCCATGAGTATGTCAGTAGTGGGATTGCTCCGGTGGGGATGTGAAAGAGAACGGCCATACGTATTTAACCCGCGGTCGTCCAGGTCTGACGCAGCCACTCACACCATTCCAACAGTCTGTCAGAGTGGGATTGCTCCTGTGGAGATGTGAAAAGGTGAATTTATCCGGGATGTAAAATAGCCGGGGGTTTTTACTCTTCAGAGCGTGGGATGGCGGCTAAAGTCGTCGGATTTGCATTTTTCCTCGTGTTTCAAGATTTTCGATCGAAAGTCAGATGAAATGGAACGGTCTAGCGGATAATAAGAGGAACAGAGTTTTCGTAACTCTGTTAAAAAGGTACATGATGGAGCCTGGAGGAGGGCTGACCAATATTAGCCATCTGGAATACCTACCTCGTGATCCACGTAACCCTAAAAATTCTGGATCATGTAACGGAATCTACTCGATGAACAGGATGAACAGGCATACCTAGGTAGTTTGCGGTGTATGATGCTCACTAAATCTCGAATTCAACAACTAAATAGATCGTACTTACGTATTGTACCAGGAAATATGTTTGGTTGGTGCCAGCTGGACTCTAAGGCGACCTCTTTGTACCTATCTAGGTAGAGCCCGGATTCACTCCAGTCTTGACACACAATGATTACACGTATTATCAGTTATGATGACGACCGTAATGTACAAGATCACATCGAAGTCTCGCGTCTTTTCGTTAATTTGGCTAGTCCAAGAGTCAATAAATCACTCGTCACTGAATGACCCATTCCCCACCCACCAACTGAGCCTCCTTTGCAAGATCTTGGCCGTAATATTCACCAATGCTCAATATCTCAAGCCTAGCAACAGACTCAAGATTGAAAATTCTTTCAGTGCTGCCTCTCTCCTGATCTTCGGATGTCGATACTATGGCTGCCAACATTGGAACCCATGGAAGCATGTGGCCGGTATGGTCATAGAATAACACGTAGAATCTGCATCGCGCCATATGAGAATCTGCAACCTCAGCGTCTTTTTTAACCGATCGACCAACCCGCTGGATCTCAAATTTGTAGACCATAAGGTCGTTCAATCGGCCACGAACATGAACATGAACCAATCCGAGTTTTTCCACAGTGTCGAAAGAGGAGGGCAGGGCAAGTCCCGGATAGTTCACGGCAAGGCCACGTTCAGTTACCCTCCCCGGTTCTATATCGCCCAGTGATGCAGTGATGTTAAAAGCCCTTGAACTCCCAAACTGACTGACAGCCCACTGCCAACCAGGTTCTGTCATATGGGGCCCTATCATAAATAAAAGGCCCTGTGGAAGGTGGGTTTCGGTACTCAATAGCGCGTGCATTCGCTTTTCAAACGGCACACCACGAAGCAGCGATAGATCCCAGCCAAGTAGACTGGCCATACAGATAAATTGATCTTCCTTTCGACTGGTAGAACGATTATTGGCAGCCATGTATGCTTGCATAATGCCGGAGCAACGCTTTCGGATGGCTCGATCCGCAGCCGGAACTTCGCTGGTTGTTTTCATTCCTATCATTTTATAATCTGGCCTATCGGCGACATTGACCCTCAGAACCTTGAATTTCCAGTATATACTTCGTGCCTCTGCTGGTGGTAACCTGTAAAGATTTTGTCTCTTCCTTGGGTCGTTCCATCCGCCGAGATTGCGCGTATTTACATTATTATGCTTTTCCCATTCAGCATGGACATCGAAGATACCGTCCGCGAATCTGACATAAAGTTGTTGTGCGCAAACTGCCTCTTGCAATGTCCACAGACGTCGCATCCAAGGAGAAAGTGAAATGCGCATGAAGGCTTCTGTAGATGTTCCCTGAAAAGAGGCTTGCATCTCGCCATCGAGAACTAGGACTCGAAAGGCATTCTCGTAAATCTGTTTCATGGATTTGATCGCCATATACCGGATTTCTCGATGTTCCCCTTGAACTGGTATACACAAAGTATCCATCCAAAATGAGATTGTATGGCCGTGAAATTTCCTGCTCAGCATTCCAAGAGCCCCCATGTTGACAAGCGACGAGGCCTTGAAATGCGCCAGTACATCATCAAGTATATTCTTGACTCGAGAAACTTGGCAATATGGGAGCGTGTTCTGTGATGGATTGCCCAAGCCGTCGGACCAAACATGCGATAATGCTATAAACTTCGTCCCTTTTTTGAAGGGTTCCACATTGATCTTCAAAAATGGACTTGTTTTCAATGATTTAATTGAGACAAGGGGTATCTGGCCGGATTGAATTATGGATACAATCTCACTGACTGGAGGGCCCATATGTGTACAAGTGCAATTTGGTTCTGTGTGCTGTGTACGATAGGTGCTCTCATCTACCTGACGTGCTTCGCAGAGAGTATCTGAGCAGTGAGAATGGTCCAACCTGGACGGTTCTTTAGGCCGTTTGATTTGTGTTGCAAAAAGAGCCGTCGAGGATGAAAAGAGGCTAGATAGCATCTTACTTTCACTGGGGCAGCGTCCTTCCTCTGTCATGCGCGAAATGGGCAGGTAGGCACATGGAAAGGAGAGACTCCCAAAATAACATAGCCGTTCAAAATCCCTGTCCCACTCGCTGAGCAACGCAATGGAAAGGTATTCACCTAAATCTCGTACTGAGAAGTCGATTTCTGCTGTCAATGGCCAAATACTATTAAATTCTTTCCGGGGATCATCTCGGCATGTGTTAGACGTGCAGAACTTTGATAAAGTCATTACACACACGTCAATGTCTTGTAATATATGCTGTGTAGTATATAAATCAGTTTGCGCCATAGCTTTGAGGTCTAGCATGCGCCGCTCGATATGTTCATTCAGCAGCTTAGTAGTAATGATATCAGTCCCATGACGACCGGCAGTGATATAGTTCGCTTTGCTACCATTGCTGCCCAGAACAACCCAAAGTGTTCCAAAGTATAGCCAATTCTGGAGGAAAAGCGCGGTCTTTTCGGGTGAATGCTGAGAGAAATCACCCTTGAGCAGTCGGTCCTTATCATAGCCCGAGCGTTCAGGGTAGGAAGACCACTCCAGCTGATCATATTCATCCGGACTGAGGCAAGGTATACTCAATGGCGCATAAGCGGGATTGCTGACTTCTTCAATGTGCTCCATGTTTTCCCAAGACTATGGAGTCAAATGAATCATCGTGATACCACCTCCTGAGGAGGGGCATTTCAGGACTGTGTAGCGCCAACAGTAATACAGCTGGATTTTCAATTCACTACCTAATCAAACTAGTTGCATGCAACATGCAGCTAGTTATCTATATCACAGTAGCCCCTGGCTATAACTAACTCCGGCTTTCCGAGTCTTGAACATGTGAACTGGTCATCGTATACGAATTGGAGCGCTCAACTGTACCATCCTTCTTCGGTTAGACTTATTACCCAGTTCTATTTCATATCGGAAACGAAAATTACCAGCCTGAAAAATCGGCCCCCAAGCCAGGAACTAGGGCACGTTGCATGTGGGATCGGGGTCCGTTGCAAGCTCGGTAGGTACCTAGAGTGTCCTGAGCTAACTTGAATAGTCCGAATCAAGCAATGGGGTCTACTCTGTGGACAGGAATTATGTATGGAATCATTTCGTTTATAATTAAACTCCTTCTTGACGTTAATAATAATATAAAAAGACACAAGAACATATGTTGTAATGATAAATGACGCCGCCGAGTCTGTTCCAGCTCTGAACGCCATCAAGTAGAAAATAGGTATCCTTCAGAAAGACATGAAAATGGAATCGAAGGGGAATAATTCAAAGAAGGAAAAAAATCATTAAAATCTTAGTCATTACACGGTTTCGATTACATTAGACTCTGGATACCGTGCGTTTCCAGTCGTTGTACCCCCCAGATGACTGTCTCCGGAAGTGACGCTGCCGACTAACTTGTCAATCAAGTCGTCTGGGGGTAACATCCCTTCCAGCCCGCTGCTTTGATGCTCGCGGGAAACAGGTCCTTGGTGATGGGAGTGATGGGTGTGATGGTGGTTGTGGTTGTGGTGCTGGTGATGAGATTGATGATGGCTGCTTGAAGGGAAATGTAAATGGCTGTAGTTCTCCGTGCCGAGATCGTGATGAAGAGGTGCTCCAGTTCCTTGAGATTCCCACAGGGAGGGTGCTTGGGTATGAGAAATGCCATGCATAGATGGCGCTGTGGTGCCGAAGATGGAGTTTAGGACATTGTTGTTGCTATCGTGGATGGTCTGTGATGGCATGTAGTGGTTGCCGTGCCCATTGAGACCGTATCCCGAGAGGTGCGGATGGGAAGATAATGGGAGATCGTGAACGCTGAACAAGTTATCGCCTGCAGAAGAAACATGGATGCTGCCGGCTTGTGTACTCTCCGAAGCTAGACCAGTAAAGGAGTCCAGCACTGATGTCACCGATGTCTTGTCCACGATACCATCATCCGGTTTATTGATGTTGCTCAGGAAGTCATACGACCCCTGAGCACCAAACATATTAGTGACGCTGTCTTGAGGGTCGGCGTATACCGGCCATTGTTGCTGTAGACTAACCGCCGATGCGGGTTGAGGATGCTGATGATGAAAACTACCATGAGCGTTACCATGATAAACATTATCTTGTGGCTTGTTAGAGAGAAGCGACTCTAAAGCGAGAGGTGGTAGATCAATGCCGGCTGCTGTTCGGGGACTGTTCGTTGTGCTACGCTCAGGCGGCGGTATAAGTCGTCTCCAGGTCGTAGTACCAACCTCACCAGGCCGCGTCTGACGGAACTTCCATAAGAGAATCGCCATTCGCTTGCGGTCATCTCCCTGGGGATTGGCACCAAAACTATTCGACATACGTCGATGACTGCTATTCGGGATAGCGGTTAACTCCTGAATAGCAGAGAGAGAACGGAAAAACTGTCTTGTATGATCATCAGCGGCTTGAGCAGCGTCTGGCTGACCAGAACTCTCGGCCATTTGTTTCTCTTGCGTCAGTTGTGTGAACAACTTTGCCCACCATGACGACTCAAAAAATGGCTTGATCTTTGTGGATGATGCCTTTTGAAGATCGTGGTATGTTTCTTGCATCTTCTGCCCTCCTTCGTAAAGGTGGGTGCTGCAAGCCCAGTCCTCCATTTGACTGACAAGAGACACGTCGCCCATTGTGGGATGTGCGAAATCAAGGTCGAGTTGTATGCCTAGTCTGGAGCCGGGAGGAGGGAAATCAGTCATAAGCTGAAGGTTGACCTCAAGCAGGATAATATCGCAGTCAAATGAAGATGTGGGATCGTCGACTAGGGAGGAAAGATAAGGAAAAGACGTGCGCCATCCGGCGAGATTCTCTAGAGGCATGGGAAGTGCTACCGGCCGGTGTTGATCGCCCTGCAGACGAGTGTATACATGCAACGCTTTATCAATTCGATTTGCCTGCTGGGGTGCACTAACCCACATGTCGAAGTTGAAAGCATGAATTAGATGAGAATTAGTATCGTACATGTTTGAGCCGAGTGTGATAGGAGTTGGGAGATCTCCGTTGTACGCATGAGAGGCACCGTAGTCGGGACATGCAGACTGTGGCTGGGTGTTGTAGCCCCTTGAAAGTTGATAATCGATAGATGTCCTATACTCGGGATTGGTGGTTGGAGGCTGTGTGTTGGGTGCATCTGGCTTTTCTCGAACAAGTCTTTCCCCTTGGAGACTATGAGCAAGCTAGTCATGATCGTGTTGATGAGTATACTTACACTCAGGGTCACCCTTGAGGAAAGAGTCCAGCACCTGCAGGTGACTTGAGACTTGCTTCCTTGTTCGTCGTTTCCCAGTCAACTTGTAGATGTATTCCGCAATCAACTCGTTACGTCCATAGGACTTTCCACGTTCAGACCATTTCCTGCGGCCCATCGGAGGGTTTGCTTCCAGGGCTATCATAATACGGCATTAGCATTTAACAAGGCGTACAATGAATAGTGTTGGCTCACCTTGTTGAAATGCATCTTCCAATGCATCGGACCAAACAGGCTCTCCGTCCTTGCCAGTATCGCGACGCGGTCGTGCCCTATACTCCAAATACTTTTGAGACTTCAAATAGCTGCGCTTAGAACGCATTGTCGGCATCGAATGAGCCGCAGACTGAAGTCGACGCAGCTTCTTGGCCTGTATACGCGCTGCGAGAACATGGCTATCGTGCAGACTGGTGCTCGATATCGAGTGATGGAAAGGAACAGGAGCAGGAGGATACTTCAGAGCCAACTGAAGAGGGTCGTCGCGAGTACCAGCATCTCCATGCATGGCACCACCATCTGCGTAGGCTTGTACATTGCCTGAAGTGTGCTGGAGAGCTCTGTGAGCACCTCCGCCTCCTAGTCCTCCAACACTATCGAGTGACGATTGCGTGTGAGGTGCAAAGGAATCGGTTTGCCAGTCAGCCATGGCGTGGACCAGGACGTCGCTCTTCGCAAGAATGGTACTGGAATTCCAAGCAGGAAGAGCAAGAGGTCACAATGCCAATGGGGCCTCACACCGTCACACACCTCTGAGGCAGACAGACACACACTCACACGGAAGAAAAGAGGTCAAGAACGTAAATGCTACAAGAGAATGTTGGAAACTGGGAAAGAGAATGTGTGAATGCCAGAGCAGAAAAGATGGTGTTTATAGCAGTAGACCATTCTGTGTATTATCCTGTTCAAGGGGACCATAAGAACCCTGCTACACCTAAAGAACCCATCTAAAATACATGCTTCCCCTTTACAGTATTCCTTCTCTCTGATCGCGACCGAGGCGGGACCATGACTCCAGGGCCGGCCATTTGCAAGAACTGGACAGGACAGTCTTAGGACAGTTGCCTGTCCTTACTGCCCTGATAAGGGTTCACACAGAAGGTCATGGTGTTCAAGATACTGTGACAAGCAAGGGGCCACCAGACGGCACGACCCAGTCAAGGGCCACTCGGAGAATTTCCGCCAATACCGCGACCAGTTGATGTCGAAGAATTGGTATAAAGTACAGAGGATGACCGTGATGGTGGTGTTGACGTTCAGTGGCGATGGCGGTCCAGGAATGTCAGTCGACCAACAATCACTAAAAGTCTGGTTGTGCAAGAATGTTGCTGAAATTAAAGGCCAACCGACAAGAATGTAGGTCAATCAGGCACATAAGAATCCTGATTTGTGTCCGCGTTCAAGGTACGTAGTGTGCAAAGGACGTGAATCTTGACTAAAGGTGCGCGGAAAAGGAGGAATATCGAAGCTGGGCCTAGTTTTGTTGTTTAAGGCGGGAGCACGAGGTTCTCTGCGGGTAGTGCATACTGCAGCAACCCTAATGAAGGAGAACGTGTTGAAGGAGCATATGCGACGTGAAGAGCAAAGATCCGCCACGCAAGGGATACAACATCGACTCTGGACTTTAAGACTTTCAACCTGTATTCAACCCTATCGACAGGCTCTAGACAATTATTAACCCTCGTCTTCTGCTGCCCCTACCACAAACTTCTTCCTTCCCGTTCCAGTAAGACTCGCCAGTTTTTGTCTATCCAACTGTTGGCCGGTCTTCTTCTCAATATTACGAATCTCCTCCTCGGCATCGATTGCCTCGGCTGATGCGTACTCAAGCACCAACTTCCGGCCTAAAAGATGGGTATTCTTCAACGCATCCATGGCGTTTTCTGCCTCGCGAGAGCTCACAAAGTCCGCAAAAGCGAAACCACGAGCTGAACGATCAAACTTCTTCGGAACTCGCACGGACCGAAGCTGTCCGTATGCGCCAAACAAGGATCGCACGTCATGCTTGGTGGCTTGGAATGGCAAGTTCTTGATGATAATCTTGGTTCTTCTGGCAGCCACTTTCTTGGCAGTATCTTCTTGTCGTCTGGTTTCTGCTGCGTCCATGCCCTTGTGAGATGCCTTGACCACGAGCTTATGTTGATCCAAAGTGTAACCATCCATAACAGCCAAAGCTGCCTGGGCTTGCTCCTTGGTTCGAAATTCGATAAAGCCGAAGCCCATGCTGAGCGTTTCTCCCGGGCGTTTCGGATCGGTTTTTGTTTTGACCTTGGCCGTCAAGAAGCCATCCAATGATGCAAAGACCTCCGAAAGACGTGCGCTAGTTGTAGTGAAGTTGAGGTTCCTAACGAACAGTGTTGACGTAGGCAATTGAGGCTCGTTATCCTCCGCGGCGAATGTTTCTGCAGCGGAAAATCCTTGAGCTTTTCCTTCGCGTCCATCAGCTCCTGCAATGGCGGCCAGTCCTGTTGGCGGGGATTCAAATAGATTTTTCGGGGCGCGCTCGAGGAATAGAATAGAGTCACCCAACTTTCGATACGCTAGTCCCTTGAAAGCCTTTGAAGCTTCGTCTGGTTTTGCAAACTCAACTATTGCAATTGTCCCACTAGGAGGCATGAGCAAGCGGGTCAACTGTCCGAAGGGCTCAAACAACTTCCTCAACTCGGCTGCCTTGACACCGTAGGAAAAGTTCTTGACTAGAATCGCAGTTGTACCGCGCTCGCGCTGTTTAAAAGAGTCTATGTTTACACCATTTGCTGTGAAATATGCTTTGGTCTCCTGAATCACATGCGTTTCTGCATGTGCCTGCTTAACAGCAGCATCCGAAGACGTAGGATCAAGCAGATCCGACTTTGAAACGCCGAGTCGATCCGCAACAGAGGACATGACTGCATCGGACTGGGAAGATCAGCAGGGTTTAGTCAATAGTTGAGTGGTTATTTCTTACATTCATGTACAGAGAATTCCAGTTAAAGGTAGACGAAGAGGCTTCCATTCTTCGCTTGACTTGTTTCTGTTGTTTCAAAGGTAGTTTGGATAGCTCGTAGTCATCGATTTTATATGACTTTTTGGCTGAAGCTGGTAAGATATGAAGCAAGCGACCTTGGAAATCTTTTCCATCGAGGTTCTTGTACGCCTCAATTGCGGATACAGGATCCACGTATTGAATGTATGCGAAACCTTTGCTGGAAGCCGTGCGAGTGTCAAAGGCGACATGTATCTGGTAAATGTAAGCCATTGGTCACACAAAGTGAAAATGATAATGCAGATCTCAAGATAGTTTATACTCTTCAGATTCTAAGAGGCATCTACTAAAATACTCTTCCTGTTCACATCACGTATGCATTGCATATCAGATGTCCCTATCAGGATGATCATCATGCGAGCAACTATCTTGAACTTTATCGGCATAATGAAAAATAAAACTCACCTCGTCAATTTTTCCGAATGGTGCGAAGATGGTCTCCAAGTCTGCTTCGGTGGCGTCGTAGGCCAAATTCCGAAGGAAAAGGCGACCGGAGATACGGATAAGCTCGACATCGGCATTATAATCTTTTTCTTCGGCAGGCTCTTCTGCAACTGGTATCTCTGCAGTCGGTGTTTCTTCAACGTCGTCGCTATCTTCTTCAATCGCTTCAACAGTGGTATTAGGTGGTGCGAGGGGCCGCGAGTTTGATTCTGCTTGTTCTTCTTCATCTAGTAGGCCCAAGAGACGACTTGTCTTCGACCGCAGCCAATCCATGTCGGACTTTGGCTGGTCTTCTTCTTCGGAGGCATCTTCTTCGGGTTTGTCGCCCTTCTCGAGTTGACTTTCACCGGCATTGCGAATATTTTGTGCTGGCGGTGTCTTCGAGGCGTGGCTGGGAGTCTCAGTTTCCACCACCTTGGACTTTTTGACCGGTCGAGATGGTTTATCCTGACCGGCGTTTTGTGTTTCACCAACCGCAAGCTCCGACGGGGCTGTAGCAGCAGGAAGTATGTCATCGTTGGCCCAAGTCCTTGTTTTTGAAGAATGTTGCATCACATTGAGAAACTCTTGCAGCTTAGCATCGTCTTTGGGATTCTCCACATCACGTTTTCGCTTAAGGTTAGCATTGGATGTGCTGTCTCGGTCGAACTGATTCCTATTTCTAGTAGGTTTGCTTTCTCCAGCCTGCTCTATGGTTAGCTACATACAACATCATACAATTACCTTTCAATCATCATGCGTCAGCTCGGATGGAAAAAAGGCAGACGAAGAAGTTGCACTCACTGGACGAGCCATTTCTACGGATATCTTAGACATCCTAAGAAAAGTTTTGTTGAAGTATTTAACAGCTTCTTTTGCAATCTCTGCATCTTTAAATCCCACAAAGCCAATTCGACGATTGGGGATGACATGAGAATCTGTCACTTGGAAGCGAGAAGAGAAGTGCTTTCCCAAGTCTTCATTAGACAGCGTAGGCGGAAGCCCAGAGACGAAGACTCTTGTATTATCCATCTTGTCAGTCCGCTGAAACAAAAACAAGGGCGGGTGCTGATATCAAGATGAAAGAGGAGGTTAAAAAGATGATGGAAAAAAGAGAGGTAATATTTTTTTTTTCTGCCTTCCACAAAAGCGGTGAGAGATAATCATGGGGAACGCCAAGAATTAAGATGGCTTATCCTAAGCGGGCCTAGCGTGTTATGGCATCTCCGATTACGTTGAGAGGTCAATCGAACAAAACAATCAATTCACTTCTCGTTTTTATTGCCACCAATCGTTCAGTCCATCGGTGCATATTCCCGGATACTGCTTACAGGCCTTTTTTCAATACATCATGGCGACAGAAAAGCAAGATAAGCTGGCGGGTAAGTGGCAGCCTCTCCAGGCACACGGCCGCCAAAACAAACAAGATGGCTAATAACAATGATGTAGTCCACGTTAGATCGGTCGATATGGTGCGTCGCATACTCTTACAAGAACTTCACTATAATGGATTATTGACGAAATGATGATGATTGTTAGACCGAGGACATGCAGCAGGAGGCGATTGAAGTTGGTACGGAGTCGAAATTGCGCTTGAGATAGCATGGAAGCTGACATGCAATAGCAACGGAAGCTATGGAGAAATTTCACATGGAGAAGGTAGGATGGCTGATATGGAGGCTTTTACTTCGTGGGCTGACGTATTTGTTTCGGGCAGGATATCGCACAACACATCAAGAAAGAGGTCGGCACCAACCATCACTTGCCTTTCTGACGTCTGATGTGACCTGACATTCTATAGTTCGACTCACGCAAAGGCGCTACATGGCACTGCATAGTCGGCCGCAACTTTGGCAGTTTCGTAACTCACGGTGGGTGCTCCTTTATTTCAGCGGTGTGTCCGAAGTCCTCCACTAACTCAGTCTACACGCAGAGACGAAACATTTCATCTATTTCTACCTCGGCCACTGCGCTATCCTCCTTTTCAAAACCCAATGATATCCCCACCGTTAAACTGCGAACCAGCAATACGCGATAGTTAGAACACCCTTTGAAGAAAACCGGCGATGATGGGACGGGAACAAATCATGCCCGGCAGCGGCGGCGTTTAGGATATTAATTGTGGACAGCACTCTCGGCTCGAGGCTCAAATCGTGTATGAGTTGTGTTGAAATAGTTTACTTTGAGATGTTTGTTTCGGATACTCACGCCTTCGCCCCTAGACATGGTAGCCGATCCTTTTGTACTCTACTCTTCTATATCACTACTTCTCTTGATGATTGATGCAGGTACCTACATGATAACCACCTATAATTTCCTAATTTCCTAATTTCCTAATCTGCTCAGAGAATACGTAGGAAACAACACAAAGCCACCATATATGCTGAACGTCATGTGAACGCCAAGCAGCTCCGCCACAGCCACAGCGGCTGCATCTATTGAGCCGCATGTCATTGGTCCCCTTATATCACTATCACATCCATCTGATATGACTCAATAAAGATCGGGATTGATCATCTTAACTTTATGCTCTTGACATCAGATCGCGGAAGGTAAAGGAAATCAGCTCGCAATAATGGCGTTCTGTATCACCTTTGGAACATACGGTACGATCCCACCTTGTTTACCTATCCCATCTGCTCCCCACCAAGGGTTAAGCTAAATCAGGCCATAGACATCCAGTCAAGACTTGATGGGTACGAAAACGTTCGAGCACAATGTGGAAATATGTATTGTATGTTCAATCGGACTCTAACCACTTTCTACGCGATTTGTTCTAATTTTTTTTTCTCTGGCAGGCCAGAGCTGGGATGCACATTGCGAGACGAGATGGTGAGTGCAACCCTCTAGATATGTGGTCGTTTCTGGGACGGTTCACTGACCTAACTCGATAGGCCATTTTTCACAATCTGCTTCATCGTAAGTTCGATAGGTACCCGTGTTTGAAGTCCATCTGACTTATACATGTGCTACAGCCTGTAATCCCTTTGTCGACACACAAGTACAAGGTCAGCTTACCTGTCACTAAGTAGTAATGACCTAACAGCCAAATAGGAAGTACGATGTTATAGATGTGGATTCATTCAAGATCTAAGGTACGTCCTTCAATAGACACCACCGGCTCTTCATGTTTTTTAACATGCTCTAGTATGCGACCTGATATAACGCCTACGACACAACCTCCGCCTGGGTTACCATCGGGTCCGGCTCCGGCCGCCTATGGACCACCTCAACAGCCGCAATATGTATATCAACAGCCCCCGGCTGGATCTCCAGGTAGGCCGCCAGTGGCGTCGGGAGGGAATCAAGATGCCGGGCATGTTTACAAGTAAAATGACCCGGGAAGTTATGTGTTCAAACACTTCGATATTACCAACTAGGGCACTAAACAGAGCGCATATCTGATGATCTCGTGTGTTGAGATATAGCTAGGAATCAGGGTCACGTGGTGTGCAGGCATAATATCAGCGAGGGAGGCGGATAACCTGGGGTGATGGCGTGAGTTGGGATATGCTACTTGTGTAATGGTAGAAAATTTGCATATTTATATCAAGGAATTTTCAGGGACGTGTAATCCCATCTGCAGTCGCTCATGGCATATTGACTGTCTTTCTATCGCTGAACCAACTGTCGTGGGCCTCATAGACCCTCCAGCAGATCCCATTTATTCCCAACCTCTCCTTCCAACATAATCTCGATGATACCCATCCGCTCATACAGAAGACGAGAGTTGCTTAAAGAGAAAAGTGCTAGATCGATAGTTCCAGTCAGGAGTTGCGGTAAGAGACTTGGATGCATAACATTATTGATAACCGTTGCATCCCGTCGAAGATTCCGCAACTGGTGGATTTAATTGGTAATACTTGCTCCGGATTATACGGCGCAATGGCGGTGGTCTCCGTCGGGCTTGGGCTTTGTACATCAAGGACCAGTCTTCGGACAGTCGTCGTACTATCATCCTCTTGATGTTGCTTTGAATGGTCCATCACGTCCATCAGTGGGCCGTAACAAAGAAACAGCTGCAACATGCTCGCAAATGCCCATGGTAGTGGTGGAATTCCATCTCCACTAAGCCACTTATTATTAGTCTTTCCTTTCCAGCCCAGTCTTTGTGTTGTGACAGTGCGAATTGACACGCAGAGTTCGTTCACCTCTCTGGCTAAAATGGCACGTATATCCATGTTGGCCACAGCTCCAGGTCATTGACAACTGCCACATCCAGGACATATTGCGTTATTGATGGGTGCTTTCTCTGCAACAGGCTCAACGTCTCTGCGTGTAATTGGTGGGTCAAGAGTATGTGAAGCTGTGGTAGCAAAGAAGGAACTGTATTGTAGATTACTGGGCAGATTTTTCACTAGATTGCAAAAGCTTATCGATCTCTGAGTGCCGTCAGATGGAATCGTCAATTCCCTCCTTTGATGATCATAACAGGAAAAGTCCGTGGGAGTCCTTGACGGAGTGAACAATACCAGGCCGAGAATTTCGTCTCGGATCTCATGACGAATATCTAAAAGCGAAGGCATTGTAGATATGTTGTTGCACATGACAAGCCGAAGCAGGAGGTTGACTGAACCAGCTGGTGTGTTAACAATGCAAGACGTACTAGTACTGGCAATAGACCTGAAAGACTGAGTGGGATCGCATTTCGAGTTTTATGTATTGACTTTCATTGACCTGATATGTCTGAAAAAGGGATAAAATATCTGACATAGGTGCCATATATAATGATGAGAAAAATAAACTACTACTATGCGTGCTGAGGTAGTAAGACTCCAGCCTCCAGACCCGCCATGATCCCACCCAAATGATAGTTACCCAGTACCTTTGATCCACTCTCTTTTGAACCTCACATCCTCATCAACCACTACTAAAAATACATAAAATGCCACAAATACACCGCTGCAGAGATTTTATCACCAATCCATCCCCTTCTCCAACGCCATACCACATCTTCTTTCTTCCCGGAAATCCCGGCCTAGTAGAATACTACGCCAAATTCTTATCGTTACTACATTCAACACTCAACCAGGCACCATCAACGACCCAATTCAATATCGCAGGATGTTCATACGCGGGGTTCGAGACAGAGCCTTTACCTGCTTCAAAGCAAAATAATGAGCAAAAATTATGCGACATAACTGAGCAAGTAACATACAGTCTTGCTCGGCTAGAAGAATATATCAATAGTACCACGAAAGATGCAACGACCAAACCAAAGGTCATTCTAATAGGACACTCATTCGGCACATTCGTTATTGCGGAGATGATGAAACGAATATACAAATTATCTTCGACAGACGAGAAACGACAGCAGAATTTTGATATCATAGGAAATATACACCTCTTCCCACCGATTCCGGACCTTGCAAAGAGTCCAAGGGGAGTTAAAGCTGCTGTACTTCCCCTAGCCTCCATCCCATATCCTTCTTTGAGCTTAGGGAGCTGACTTTTGATAAAGGGAATAGCGACATGGAAATACCTCCCCAGTATAATGTCCTACATCGCAAAAGCAGTCTACAGTCTTCCACTTAGCTGGTCCAATGCCGTCGTGCGATATATGACTTCATTCCCCTCTGACTCGCATGCGTTGCATACGACGCGCATGTTCTTTGGGAGTAGGACTGGTGTTGCTCAAGCTCTGTATTGCCCTCTTTCTCCCTATTGGTCAAGTTATGTGCTGACGCACATAATAGGCATCTAGTAAAATTCGAATTCGACGAAATAAAACTCTCCCGCTGGGAATCTTCTTTCCGCGCTATTGCATCTGCCCAAAACCAAGAAACAGGCCCATTCCCCATCAGGATCTTCTTCGGCGCAAATGACCACTGGGTCGACAACGAGTTGCGCGACGCATTCATATACAAGTATTGTGAGCCAAGCGGACCCCTGGCATTTGGGAAAGAGGCGCTAGACCTCAAGGCTAGGATTGATCCGAGTAGGGATGGGGATGAGGGGAGTGTGGTGATTCCGCATGATTTCTCGATTGGTATGTCAACTAGTCCCTTTTAATTCTTCCTCCTGGGTTAGGGCTGATGTTATGGATAGGGCATAGTGAGCATGTGGTTCCTTATGTGGCTGAATACGTGGAGGAGATAATCGGCAGCAGCAAATAGAATAGACGAAGCGATATGTATATTAGCATTAAAATTATTAACTATCGATCGATCTGGCGACAATCAAGTCTTGACAGACATCTTCTCATCCGGCGTTGGCGGCGCAGGCGTCGCTTGACCACTTTCATCCCTTTCGGTAGCAACATGAATCGCATTGACAGGCTTCTTCTTGCCCGTTGCATCCAACCACATCGCTTTGACGGTATACGCGATACTATTCCGACCTTCGTACAGCGGAAAAAGGACAACTCCAAACGCAGTTCCGAACAACCAGATAATACCGACGACAACCCAACCTGTGAAGAACTTTTTGCTGAAGACGTACCCCGATCCGTACATGGGCATCGGCCAGAGGATCAGTAAACACAACGTCATGACCACGGTGAGTGTGCGCGCCCAAAATGCGGCACGGTTGAGTTTGTGGGTTTCTTCTTCGGTCATGTCCTGCGCGAAATTTGTGGTTTCGCCGGGGATCAGCTCCAGGTCGACGTGTGCGTCAGCCGCGACGTCTGAGTCGTCGACTTTGCGGATGTTGCGCATGGATTCGTAGTCGTAGTTTTGCTGGCCGAACACGATAGTAAGGATAGGGATGAAGATGAGTGGGCTGAGGAGGGCGACGACGTTGCCTGCGAGCATGGGATAGCTAAAACAATTAGTCGAGGTCAACTACACAAACGGTAAGAAAGAACGTACTTGGATCCAGTAGTGGTGACGGTCAATTCACCGTACAATGACTTGGCTGTAACCAACCATGCGATCAGAGCACAGGCCAGACCCAATGGAGGGGAGACTGCGGCCGCAACCCAATTCTGTCCCTTCCACAACAGAGTCATGGCACCAGGAATGACGGCCGACGAGATGATGACGCCCATGAGCAGATACAAATACCCCATTCCAACACCGGCATAATAAAGACCAGTAGCGAACCCAGCCATGATCAATGCATAGACGACACAGGCCATGTGAGAGATCCACACGAGTCTCTTGCCCTTTGCCGAGGGCTGGATATATGCTTGGAAGATATCGTAAGTGAATACCGAAGATACCGCAATCAGCTGAGCCGAAAACGCAGAAGTCACGGCCATAAAGACCATCAGAGTAGTAGCAACGGCACCACCGTAACCCATCATCTGCACCGCGGCATAGGGCAAGACAAGACCAGCAGTAACGTCTGTTGAGCTCAGGATTGCATCTCCCTGCAGAGCAAGCGCCGTCAACCCCATGGTAGTCGCGCAGAGCCAGGGAATCGCGAACCAACACAATCCTCCGATAACATACCCAGGAAATGCGTGCACAGGACTAGCAGCGATAGCCTTGTTGTAGTATCCATTGTCCAAGAAGACGGTTCCAAAATTACCGACAAGGTTGATCACGAAGAAAATTCCTCCTTCACGAGAATGCATGGTCAAATAACTGCCTCCAGAGTTTCCAGCCACGGGACTGGCCTTGGCAGCCGCAGTCAAGATATCGTACACCTTGCCGGGTGACCCTAGCGCAGGGCTCACGGCATATGTGTTGAATGCAAAGGTGAAGATGATGACGACAATGACGATAGTATGCAGATAATCGGTAATGAAGGTGGCTTTGATACCGCCAAAGACGGTATACAAGACTACACCAATGGGAAGCAAGAAACACGCAGCAGGTGTCGACATGCCAGTCAGCGCATTGAGCACAGCCGATCCTCCAGTCAACAACATGGCTGTTACGAGGATATTTGTCATGAGACAAAACACGATGAACACGCAGTGCACCACGGTGCCATAACGAGCTCGAATGACTTCAAGAAAGGTGTGAGCGTTGGGGGCGCGACGTTTCAATTCGATAGCCAAGGTTGCAAACAGGAGAATCTGTACCGTGGCACCGGCTGCATAGTAAAACGGACCAGAGACTCCGTATTCGTAGGCGACGGTGGAAGACTGCAAAAGAGTGGCAGCCCATGTCCAACTACTGACGACCGCTGACGCGACCAGACCAGACTTGACTGTACGGCCAGCAGTGGAGAACATTTCTGATGTTTGGACTTCATGTTGGTATCGTTTCAGCGCCCAGGTAATGAAGATCATCAACAATGCAAAGGCGAATCCCAGGCCGACCACGATGCCGTAGCCAAAGCCCTGGCTGAGAGGAGCTGTGAAGTGAGCTTCAGCCATGTTGCTTGAGTACAATTTTTATGAAGGTGTTCGGATGATGTCAAACGGGGAGACTCAGGGCGAGAAATGTGTCTATATAAGTATCCAGAACACAGACCAGACCGGACTTGGACTCCGAAATCGCAGCCATCGCTGCATAAGAGGGAGTCATTATCAAAAGAAGAAAGATTAGTTAAAATTAAGATAATATGAACAGCTCAAGTATGTATAGCCATGGTCTGCTAAAGTAAGAGCAATCATGATACGGCGAGTTCCGACGAGTCAGAGGCAGCGCAACGGCGCCAAATGGCCCTATCGAGTAGGCGCTGCTGATAAGGATTTGTCATTGTGATCGAGTCATCACAGACTCTTGACGCATAGCGTGGAGGTCCGGGGAATTAGAAAAAAAGTTCAAAGGGTCTGGTTGAGACTGGTTGAAGTCAAGAATCTAAGTTGTGGGCCTCAGGCTGCAGATCGTCCCGAACGGCGTGAATTGGGCGATGTGATTGGCTGGTGGGGGCCCTTATCAGATATAACATCACGTGATTGTCTCGTAGCTTCTCTATTGGCCGACTCGAACAGAGAGCAGAGATAAGAAAGCACGCCCGGAATGCAGCCTCGTATTTCTGGCAGCCACCACGAACCACCTGCTGCGCTATATGGGCCGCTGTTAAGTCCCTATCAGCACACGACTTAAATATGACTCCGGATTCTCGTTCCTTTTGTCATTATCAATCTGAATGATCCTATGAAATGTTGTTATATTATGTTTATCGGTGGGCATTCGCTTGCTATCACGTTATAGTTCGTGCAACGGCTGTTATTTCAAAAAGCCGCCAAACGCCTGGAAAATAGGCCAATCCAACGCTGCGTCGGTCAAACACCTTGGTTAGATTCAACCAACTACAGACCACAAACAAACAGCCAGAATAAAAACTCCATTGATGGAATATCATGCGCTATAATACAGATTGCAATTCTCCTTCCATCCCATCGTTGCTATGACTTGCTTGAACAACTTTTGACGCAGACAAAAGAGAAATAGACTGCAGGCTCATGACCGTACGACGATAATCTTTCTGGTGTATATATTCTCCACCCAAATGCGCCGTGGCGCGGATCTCGATCGGATATCAAAAGGGTTCGGAAAAGTGAGATCGAGAAAAAGGGTATTGGTATGAGGAAGTAGGTTGAGTAGTCTGCTAAGAGAAGGTGTGGCGAGGTTTGACTGACGGATTTGCCTCACGTCAAATTCGCCTGACATTTGGTAGAATCGATGACTGTCGTTATTTATGAAGAGAAGTTGCGAGTAATCTTGGCAATAACTGCAGACAATGTCAGTCATCAAAATTCCTCTAACCGCACATTGGGCAACATACCATGCAGTCCGACAACAGAAAAGATAAATCCCAAACTCAAAACCAAAACAACAACAGGGTCAACTCGGAGACCAGGGCTCTCATCAGTGTAGAGCTTCAACATAGTCCCGGATGAGCCGCCGGCGCCAGCAGCACGGGTAGAGGTTGGTCGCGCATTACGCAGCGATTCCTTGTGGTCGGCAGCAGCGCGGCGGCGGAGAGCAGTACGAGGACCACCGGGGGGAGTGGGCGATGAAGGACGGTTGACGGCCGAGCCAGATGCGGCGGCGCCAGCAGCGGACTTGCTGTCTGGGCCGGATTCGGTGCCGGAGGCAAGAGGAGATGAAGCACGGGGTGATGCCTGTATACAGATAGATCAATTAGCGATATATCTTTGCAATCGTCGACTTGAGTTGATTGCTCGTCTGACTCCTTGGACAAAGCCATTGAGTAGTCTAGTCTAGACATAAAGCTAGGGGTAGGTGGGCGCGTGCTTACCATTGTCGTAGCAGATCTATTATTTTTGTGTGTTTATATGGATTGACTGCAAATGAGTGACGAGAAGAAAGAAGCGAAGTAAAGTCGATGGATGGTAGGAACAGTGGTCGTTGAATAGGGACTGGAGGGCGTCGTGGAATTTGAGGTTGGCAAAAGGCCACGGGTCACGCTCCGGGGGACGCTAACCCCTTCAGGCTAGGCTGCTATAGCTAGCGCCCCACTTACCAGATATCTTTTGTATCTCGCCTTTTTCTCCAAGTATTCCACGTTCATACTAACGGCTAATCTATGCCTGCATGGCTTCAATCTGGTCTTTCACAACGGTCCAATTGCCGAAGAAAGATGGGTATAGAAGCCTGGCTATAAAGGGCAGTATCATCTGCTATTGCTCGATATTCCAAAGTTGTGCCTAGGGATTCCGCCTGATATGGACATGAGAAACACTCCAATACAGGCTTGACTGATTTTCCAAGACTAAAAGCAGTCCTTCTTCTGAAATTGACATGATTGATATACATGTAGATACAGAAGAAATTTTTTCGTATGTTATATTCGAAGCCCAACCAGTGGTTAAAGCCCACGTCACTTGGAGCAGTCAGTCTTGCCCAGTGAACATTTACCCAGATAATGAACTTCGTCTGACCTTCAAGTCCACACTACACTGCAATTCTTAAGCAAAGGATCCTGGAAGACCAATGTGTCCGTCAGCCTGAAGTGAAAAAATGCCGTCATTTACCTTCTATGACTTTGCCAAACAGGGTGATTTCAATTCTTCAGAAATATCAAGGAACCACATGGTGTAAATGAGCTCATCAGCAGGAGCAGATTCTCCCATCTCTACATCGATGTTCGGAAGGCGAGGAATCAAGCAACGTACGGCGCAGACATCAAATTTGATCGAAAGCTCCTCGATTTGCCCGGTCACGACGAAGGCAAACGGCGTGCATGTGTGGAAGGGTTCAAGTCAACACATGACTTATCTCCAGCCGTATACGACTCCCATTTTCGCGAAGCACCAGAGAAGATTATCGAAATCGCGAACCGGAAAAGTGATCTCGATTTCCTTCATGCTTACTCCAGAAGCTCACATCATTAAAGAGAGATCAGAGAGATGAAGTCAATTTGCAACGATATTATTGATGTGTGCATGGCAGAAAAGGCGACGGGGATCTGTGCAGAACTCAACGCAAAGATATTGACTTTCAATCACTTACACAGACTGAGGGAAGATGAGGAATACGGAAGGAGGTAGCGAGAAGAGGAGATGTACGGGTATGTACCGCTATGACCAGCAGGGGGTCTTGGTAGATTCACATCGAGATATGGAGTTTAGAGACGTGTTAGCCCAGAACGAAGACACGAGAGATCATCGAGTAGGTCAATGGATCACAGAATGGTATTACACGGTTGATAGTACTTCTCGCACAAGACGTCGACTCCATTGCTCGTCCTCGACATACACAAATGTGTCTGCTATTACAGAAGTACAATGACTCAAGGATACTCAAAAGGAACACCCATCAATCGAGTTGAATCAGTATCAACACCATAAATGCCATTCGTCATAAATAGACAGTAAATTTCTGTTTTCTAAAACAAGAGGAAAGAAAAGGGAAATACAAGAACATTGATGACAGATCGCAGTCATAAGAGCAAGGGTATAAACAGGAGTGTGGTATCATAGTATCAATGTCCGTCAAATCAGGCATACTGATGAGCCGGTCGCCAGATTGTGCGTTCATTTATGTAAATTTGCAAAGCGTACAGGGTATATGTATGTGTCGCCGAAGTTTGTTCGGGGAGAGCTTTGTGTACCATCCTGCAGACAGTAATGAGCTCTCCGAATGACAAATCGCGAAATCAATCAATCATCATGCGATTGGGCAAGGTCTCTCCGGGAACTCTGGAGCCTAATTCGGTGGATTTTTCGTCATCGTCAGTTTTGCGTCGTGTCATAACGTGTGGTTTGAGACCCTTGTGGAAATTTGTCGTGCACACAATGGCGTTCGTGATAGTCGCAATAATCAAAAGAATAGTGATCACGGCGAAGAAGGTCAATGATCGCCGAGCAGGAAGATATTCCTTGAATCTCGACGGTTGGTACATGCGTACGAGTTTGAAGAGGAAGTAGGCTAAACCACCGATGTAAAGCGCCTGATTATAATGTTAGTCGTTTCGCAACAGATACTTCCTTGATGTAGTGGAAACTTACAATAACGACACACATGCCAGGCGTATTCTCTCGCCTGGTGAAGAATGCCGCAAAGAACAAAATCAATATGGTCACCGGAATAGCAGCTACAGTGAGAGCAAACTCGACATCGGTTTTTCCAGTTACGATGATGACGAACTGAACGGTAAAACCCAGGAAGAAGAAGAAATCAAACTTCAACAGAGCAATATAAATCTGTTTCGAGATTAGCGGCACGGACTTATGACGAAAGCATGGAGCGATAGCACACCTGATAAGTCAAAAACCGGCGTTTCATTCGCAAATCGGCACTGATGTGTTTGTAGATGGTCCACGCGAATTCATCATACAACTTCCAGGTCAGAAATACCAAAATGATCGAGGTAACGCCGAGAATACAAGGAATTGCGATCAAGCTGGCCTTGGTCTGTTGCAAGAGATTGTCATCCAAGGCTCGCTGAAGCTCTAATACCGTCACAGAGTCTTGAATTTGCTCTATCTGCACAGCGCCGTAGATGAGCAGTCCAATATTGCAGAGACAGATACCGATAATCTGAATTGTGTTTTTCATGCGCAAAGCATCGTATACCAAGACCAATTCATAGAGAAACCCGAAAATGTACAAGGACAGAAAAGTCGGGATGGTTTTCGAGGTACTGGCGGATTCGGCAAAGGAGGCAAGATGGAGTTGGAAGTTGGCAAAAACATATCTGAACCGAGGGTCAGTAAAGCTTCCTAACACCAAGACATACTTGCACCAGGGGAGTTACTTACGACTCAAGGCCGAGAATAACAGCTGATTGAACCACAGAAGTCACCACAAACAGCCATGTGTACTTTGAATTCGGAATGTACATCTTGCTCGCTCGACCTGTGCCATGGACTTGTCTATAACCTTGACGTTCAGGAAATGGACCTTCTGAAGCACGGAACGAAGTGTCGTACGCTCCTCCGAGCAACGAGGCTCGGGACTGCGACGAAGGAATCTTGGAAACTTGCTCCGTCGACACGGAGCCAGGTCCGGTGAAAGGAACGTCTAAGGTGGAAGCGGCCGTTTTGGCGGTATCCCACTGGGTCTAGTGAGATTACAGTCACACTAAGTTTACAGGATGACTGTTATTGTAGTCGTAAAATGGTGTCAATTTCAAGTTCCAATGACGGAGGTGAGATGAAATTTGCCCTTCGTTGACAGGTCGGGTAGTTGTCTGTCCGCAACAGAGGTATGGAGCACAACGGTCGGGGTGGCCTATGCGGGGAGAGACGGTCCAAAGAGACTGAGATGAACTCTTGGAAGAACGAGCGACAACACTAGTGGTGCGAGCGTTTTGTTGTTGTTGTTGTTGTTGTTGTTGTTGTTGTTGTTGTGGATTCGCAGTACAGGAATGCCTGTGATATGAGCGAGGTTGACGATAACGAAGGACGACGAACAACAAAAGAATTAAAGATGGAGAAAAGTTTTGGGACAGGGCTAACTTCTAGTCAAACAGATTAATTGTTGGTGGATGCCTCACTGCCTCAGGCTATGGAAGAGACTGTGGGTCGGTGGGCCTCTTTTGTCCCACTCTCTGACTTTCCGTCCTTCGGTTCCTGGACTCAACACAGTCGACAGTCGACAAAGTCAATATTTATCATGCTATTGTCCGAAGTCAAGACAGACCGCAGAACTGTGCTTTATAGACACGCCAACTCCGCTACAAGAACATACGAAGGTTCAAGATCGGTAGGTGTGGCATGCTTGGCCCCGAACGGGCAATTTTGGGGGAGGCTGAGACAGTCGGAGTGACAGGCCAGCACGACAAATCAGAGTTCTGGATAATCGCGCTTTTCGGCATGCTGTGTGTCTTACTATCTATGTATGCATTGCCTTTTACGTCTAGTCCATGCGACATATTTCGTGAAAATCAGCATTTGTGTCCGACATTCACGAGTGCGCAATGTATGACTGGGCTTGAGAGGAGGGGCTGGTGAAGTCGGTATTTGCTGTCATAGCATTTTGCTATGAGCAACATTGAGAACAGACCCTATGAACCAGAGTCGATTTCAAATGCGCCACACCAATACAATGTCGTAGTCTCATAGACAAGCTATCTGAGGCTAGTGACGAGTCTTGATCCATGGCAAGGCTTAACTATGCCTCGCTTCAGCCTCCATAGCCACATTCTTTAGACTCAACAAGCTTTTGATGACATCCATATCAGATAACTAAGTTATAATCAAGTATTCAATCATTGATAATTCAGTCCCTGGATCAACAGAAAATATTTTTCGCACAGACAGACGGCCACGTAACACAATGTCCCCCTTTTTTTGGCTCACGTGCTCTAAGATCTCGAAGACCCACTTTGATGCCTGAGGCAGTCAAATCCTATGTTGGTTGAAGTAGCCAATTATAATTCCGCACTCTTCCGAGCGGTCACCTAGACACTGGCAGAAAAATATCACACTACAAAAAGATTGACTGACTCACTTCTTGCCTGCTCTTCCTCTTCTTCCCTCCAAGCGTCGCCCCCTTCAATGCTGCGTTTCTTTGCTACAAACAACAGAAGTAAATTATTTACACGCTGTACCATCTTGCAAATGAGAAATTCGGAGTATTCTTCAACCTATATCAACTCTTTTCTTCCCCGTCTCGAAAGAGAAAGGCGAAAGACCAGAGTAGAACTGCCCGTGAGGGTCCAGCGCGATAGGTAGCGCTCGCATACGGCATCAGAAACTTCGAGGATTTTTACCCTTTGGGTGAATTTTCTTCATGGGAGAGCCTGTGCGAAGATGGTGTCTGTAAAACACTTTAGTGCAATACGCAGCATATCCAGCTTATATCCTTCCTTTTCATACCCGTCCGAGCCCTCGCCTTTGTCATGAAGGAGTTTTTTGGACGGCTGAGTTGGGGGATTGGGTATCATTCGATTCCGATCATTCTGTTGGGGGCGACGCTTCACCTTTTTTCTTTTGATGTGAGTGGTTATCTATCAGGGTCTTTTGAGATGAGATGTGTTGTCGTCAGAATGCTACTAATTATGTTTTCGCATCAAGCATTGATAGTACTTGGAAAATGTATATACTTGAGAAGTTCAAGTAGTTTTGATACACCCTTAAACCTTTGAATTACTAGTGTTCATGAACAAATAAAACAGATTAAGCGCCAAATTCGAAAAAGTGCGCTTGGAATCATAACAACAGACAGTACGTAACTAGTGATCTGGTTTAGATCACAAACTATCGACCCCGACATGAACCATCCCAGCCATCTTCACTAGTCTTTTGATCGAAATTTCGTATAATAACCATTACGCCGATGCGGAAATAAAATCGTTTATTCTTCGTCACCGATCTGCGTACCATGTGTTAGTCAAGCTCTAAGAGCGAAGAATGGAGTAGAAGGCGAGGCTTACCTTGGGAGCAAGGAAGAAACGCAAGTGTCCACTAGCAGCACTACCGCCGCTACCTGACAGACTATATTCCACCTGGAGAGGTACTTCCTGGGAAAGGCAGAGCTTGACTTGACCGGACAGGGCAGTGGCCTTGCAGAAATTGACGAGGTACTTGAGGGAGAAGGTCAGAGCGACAGGCTCAGTGAGTTGAATAGCCACGTTTTTGGTGGGGTCTTCGACGTTGGTGTGCTGGCGAATGGTCACGGCGCCGTTGCCAATGTCACCTTGGCAGGAGAATTTGATGCCTTCTTTTGTGGCTTCGATAACAACTGAGAAAACGGTTAGTAAGAGCTCAAAAATGGTAAAAGCAGAGGGGAAGAATCATACCAGACTCAGACAGCGCATTCAAATCTCTGCAGATACGCTGGAATTCTGCAGAAGGCATCGAGACAGTCGCCGCATAGTCGGTCTCGGGAATAGCCAAATGTTCTTGATCAATATCCATAAGCTTGATATCATACTCACTCAAACGGTCTGTCTCTGAGCTCTCGAACATGAGGTTGACCACATCTGGGGAGTCCTCTGCCTTCAATGTCAAGATATCCTCGTTTTGGGCGGCGCGAAGGACCTTGGTGAGTGAGAGAAGGTTAATGCCGAGAGCGACGGTGCGATCGCATCGGTAGGGGCTGAAGGCGTCTGCGTTTAACATCATGGAGACCAAGGCAACGTGTGAGTTGTCCATGGCTTGGAGGGCGATTCCGGAGTCATTGCAGTCGAAGTTGCAGTCTTGGACGAGATCTTTGATAGCGTCGACGACCTGTATAATCAATCATTGGTCAGTCTCTAGCATATTCGAGTGGGTGGGAGATGCGTACCCTTTTGAGAAGACCGGCCTGTTCTAAGCGTGCTTCAAACACTACAAAGCACGTTAGTCTCGAGCATTGTGGGTGATCAACCACGGTATCGTGACTCACTTTTCAATGTGCGGTAGTCTATATTCGAGTTGATGTGCGGGTTCTGCTTGTTCGTGATATAAAAGAAGTCTTGACAGCAATGTAAAGGGTAGAGGTCGTCAATGTGTCCGAGATTGGTAGCTTCGAGGGCAGAATCGAGCTTAACGAGATGGCAGAAATAACGTGAGGGGCGCGTCTTGGTGGGGATCAATTTGGCGGTGCGACGCGTTTCGCGTCGTTCCTATGTTACCTTTCTCGGTCTAGCGTCATGTGATGCTTTTGGCCAATCGCATCATCTCTCCTATCGTCTCTTCTCCTTCGAAGCTTCGAAAGCAAAAATGGAAGGCATGAACAGTATCATGTCACTCTTTGCTGACTTTTCGTTTCCAGCCCTAACACGGCTGAGTGCGGCCTGTGTTCCAAACTAAGGATGACAACCTATCAGTCGGGTTTCGTTTCTTGAGCATGGATCGCAGTCACCGCCGTAATGTTCACTCTCATGATCGTTCTACAGGCGAACTCTCAAGTGGATTGTACAAGAACGGGTCTGTAACTGAGGAGCTGTTTCTTACGATGGTGATCGATGTTCTGTTGATTGCACTAGAGGGGATCGAAGTCCAATTACGGAATCAGCAAGTCATGTCAGCAACGAGTAATCTGCTTCAGCTCCCTGAATATGATATCTTCAGTAGTGGCATGCGCTGAATATTCCTTTTGGTATACTGCTTATATGGGGTCGAGGGCCTATAATTATCCAGAGAGGATCTCTGCGCGGGCCTTATGCGAGATTTACTTTGCTGGCAGACGTCAGGCATAGGTAGAGGTACTATCGAACCACTGAAGAAGTCTGTTTACCGCAGATTTTGTCGCACAATGGCAGCGAACACGATGTCACTTTCTGATACTAGGCCCGTCAACGCGATGGGAACATGTGTGCTGTCCGATTTGTTGAGTACATCAGCGCATTTCAATGACCGGAGAGCCTTTGAGGCAGCTCATATATCCGCAATCGAGCAGGAAGAAGCATGGATTCGTGGAAATTTCTCCAAACGAATCACTGACGAAACAGAGGATATGCCCGGGTCTACAGCGATAAAATACTGCCAGAACGGTCTGCTCCTGTAGCGTAGGCTTCAACCACGCTTCAAGAGCTGTGCTATTTCTGTGAATCCAGATGTAAGTGGATGATCCCACGGTTTTTTTTTTTTTTTTAACTAACACTTTGGTTTCAGGATGCGTATAGATTTGTCTGTTTCCAACCAGATACATTTGCTCTTGACGGGCAGTACTAATTTTAGGTCGTCGCAACCCGTATGATTCCCGCCATGTATCAGGTGGGCTTCTACGATGGCATTTCCAGTAAGTACTACTTGCTAATACGAAAGGCACTGGCGCACCGTTTTCGGACTTGGTTTTCCTCCGGGATCAAATATGATTATAGAGGACAAGAATGGCCGTGCCCTAGATTGAAATGGAGATTGCCTTTAGACTGCAAAGCTTTTCAACAAAATGATAGCACAAAATTGAGTTCATGGATAAGAATTCGTTGACTAGTGAGATATAGCATCCTGGCGCAAAAGGGTTGCCTGACAAGATCGCACTTCTCTCTCTGGCTCTACGCACTGCATGATGGCTTTTGCTACTTAGAACTTACTATGGTATCGACCCGACACAACTCCACACAAGCTAGATCATTTGAATGGTAAGTTATACTTAGCAACAACGATCATGTAGAGTATGTAGGTAGGAGAGAATGCGCAATCCTGACTTCTTACTGTACCCAGACGTTCTAGTATTCGCACCGCAGTTTGATTCAGTAGGTTCGAACATCCATTCAGTACTAGAGAATGGTTTCTAATCACTGGACAATCAGTCGTTAATCAAAGTTGAATATGCGCCGTGTGCTGTCGTCGCTACAACTTGCGATCTGGACCAATCAACTTGTTTCATCTGTATATGTGTGCGAAGCGCGCGCATCACCGGCACCATCGACCTAGGTACATTTTCATTCTAATCATAGACACGAGAGTCTTCAATAAATATAAGCGTGATAACCTGTAGTTTACTTGTACGTTTAGCTATCATCAAACTCGACAACGTCACTGCGCTTATGTTAGATGCATCTTTCGGCTTAGCGTTCTTTCCTGCAAGACGACCTCTGAGGAAGGAGCGACTGAGATCAATTGACATCGCTCACGTTCTGACTTCTTCGTCCAATCTTTCTTCAACTTCGCGTCTTTCTGGAAACAAGGCACTTTATGTCATACTGTGCACGATCTATTAATCTTCAAGCACAGCCCCATCTTCAACAGGAGCCATCCCAGCGCGACTTTTTAGAGCTTGCATTGCACAGCCCCCAATACCGGTACCTAGTCATCATGATAGTCCATCAATCGCATGCATTGGTCATGCCCTACGCTCACCATGCACCAACACTAAGGAGTGCGAGCATTGATAATTCTGACAATTCGCTCTCAGAAACAGAATCAAACAACAAGGCAGATTGATGTTCAATGTCTGTCTTTTTCTACCATCATCGCCAATATGGATCCTTTGTCTGCCTTGGGTGCTCTGAGCGGAGCACTTCAAGTCGCTCAAATCATCGGCCAAACCATAGCTGGTCTGTCGACACTGCGAGGTAAATACCAGAACGCAGACCTCACCATTCGTTCTATGATAGGTGAATTGTCTACCATCAAATCCGCCATTATCCAATTGTACGACTGGGCCAAGTACAACGCAGAAGTCAATTCAAGTCATCAAGAATACGAACAGTCTCTGGCCGTGGCAATTGACGGTTGTAGTGCGATCATGGAAGTGCTCTGGGACAAAGTTGCTGAGCTTACCACTGGTAATCTCAAGGAATCTGCCGATTTGCCCAGTCTCGCCTTCAGGACTCGCATTCAAATGCTGTGGAATGAAGACCTGATGAGCAGTCTACAAGAGCGACTACATAGTCAAGTTCGTGCTCTAAATTTGCTACTGCAGGCTTGTCAATGGTAAGATTGCAGTATCCACCTTCCGGCTCTTTTCTCTGACAGTAACAGTCGGTCCTCTACCGAGCAATTGGAGCTTCTCCGGAAAGTGGAAAGTCGGCATATAATCAAGAAAGTAGTGGATGATACTATAACTCTTCGAAGTACCATTGGCAGTGCAGCGGGCTCTCAGATTGACAGCCAGTCTATCAGGGGCCGACCGTCAATGTCTATCGGTGAAACGGAATTTGAGTTCGATGGTACATTGATAGCCACTTCAGCATATCAGCGGCAGCAGGGTCAATACCAGAAGTCTCGAGCTGAATCAGCTACGTCTCAAACTCGATTACAAGAAGACGTCGGGGTGCGACGAGGGATTTCTTTGGCAACAGCCAATACTGCGAGCGACGAAGGATATGTCAGTCGCAATATCACACCCAAGCATTCAATGTCGCCAAATACGTCCCTCCGTAGAGGTCCTTTCTTGGGTCCGGGCGACTCGATTATGCCACATCACGGACGCAGTAAGAGTATGTCTTTCGCTCCGCAACCAATTCAGCAACAAAATCCTGATGTCCGTCGTTGGGTGTCTACCAGCGACGCCACTACACCTTCCTCGATCACAAGCTCAAAGAAGGGAACTTTTCTGTCCAAGCTGAAAAGACTCAATACATCCAGTCGGGCGAACCTGGTACCATCACATTCGCGCCATGCATCGCTAGGCTCCATACCGGAATCGACAAGAGGCCGGCGGGGCCGTGAAAGTGAGTTTACTACAAGTATCGATTTGAATACACAAACCGGTCGCAGTGCCCCGGATATTGTCAAAGCCGCGCAGTCCGGTGCACGCTATGACGTTGAAAGACTGATAGGAAGCGGTCATGACATCGAAGAGTTTCATTTCCACACTCGACGAAATGCTCTCATGGTGGCCGCTCATTGCGGAAAGGATGATATTGCTGATTTGTTGATTCAGAACAATGCGCAATTGAATCGTACAGATGCATCAGGCTCGACGGCGCTCCATCTCGCCGCATCTCGTGGTCACGTTAGAGTCGTGGAGCTCCTTGTCATGGAAGCAATCGACATCGAGGCAGAAACCCGGCTTGGAAGAACAGCTCTTTGGGTTTCGGCGAACAATGGACATCTACAAACAACGCAGCTGTTGCTCGAAAATCGTGCTAAAGTCAATGCCCGAGCTGATAACCAAATGACCGCTCTGCATATCGCAGCTCGACAGGGAGATATTGAAATTGCCAACTTGCTAGTAAGCTCCGGTGCAGACATTGATGCACGTGATGCATCGATGATGACAGCTTTACATTACGCGTGTGAAGGCGGTTACGTGAACGTTCTAGATCTTCTACTCAGGAATAAAGCGAATATTGACGTCGCGGGTGCTGAGCGAAGAACGCCGTTGATATGTGCAGCAGCGACCGGACAGCTGTTGGCTGTCCAGCTGCTTGTGAAACGTAAATCGAAACTCAAAGGAGTGGATGAAGGTGGAATGACCGCTCTCCACTGGGCGGCTTATAATGGACATGTTGAGATTGTCGACTATCTTACCAGTCAGTCACGCAGTTTGCTAGCATTAACCAATGCGCAAGGAAGAACTCCCCTTCATCTAGCGGCTATGAATTCGCAGTTTGCTGTCGTCGAATTCCTCATTCGAAAAAGCTGTCCGTTAGAGACCCGATGTGCAGCTGGTCTCAATGCGCTGCATTATGCTTGCAAGGCTGACAGTACTGAGATTGTACGGTTACTTTTAACCTCTGGAGCAGACATTGAAAGCGAAACCGGTTTCACACAGCAAAGACCAATCCACATATCAGCAGCGGAAGGACCAGTAGGACTAGTCAAATTGCTGTGTGAGAAGGGAGCATCTCTAGAAGTCCGAGATGCAGAAGGAGATCGAGCATTATGCGTCGCTGCCAGGAACGGTCACGTAGCGGCTGTACAGACTTTGTTGGACTTTGGCTCTCCATTACACCTTCGCTTTGGCATTCGATCTCACGAAGACTCGCCTTTGTGCTTGGCAGCTAGAGGGGGCCATCTTCCAGTTGTTTCACTTCTTATAAGACGCGGAGCATCCGTTTTGAGTAAGGATGAATTAGGATGGACTCCTGCTCGCTATGCGGCATACTATGGACATCCAGATGTGTTAGAGGCGATATTAGCAGCCGAGCCTTCAGCGGTGTCTTTCTTGGACACTACTAACTTTTCGCCGGATACGGTTGGCATGACTTCGGGGCAGCTGGGACTTGCTTCGGACGCGAGTGTTTCTCCAAATCAGAAAAGGCGGGTGATGGAAATAATTTATGAGTCTCGTCAGCGACATCCAGCTCCATTAATCGACAGTGTTACTTCCGTTTCTCGTCCAGAATATAATCTTTACGCTGCTCCAATGCCAACGCATCACTCGAATGCGGCGACGACAGCGGTCGCAGAACCTCCTAGCCTCCCAACGACATACGATAATCAACAGCCAAGTGAACTTCCCGGAACCTTAGAACAAGGCCTCCCGGATAGCAGATCTGCAACACCGCCTCATATGCACCGAGGCGAACGAGTAGATGAAGGAATTGCCTTAGCAGCAATCCCTGAGCCAATGGCCACCTTTTCACCTCACTACAATCAGCCCCGATATGATGACAATATTATAGCACCTACAACTCGAGAGCCTCATCAAATTCATGTCTTTGACCCGTTCACATCCGTACCAGCCGACAAATTAGCAGAGTCACTGGCCCAACTCAATTTTCAGCTTGATCAGGACGAAATCGATCCTTCCTTTACAGAAGGCAGAAACGAAAGTGAAGACGACGAGAAAGAAGAGCACGCAGAAGTAACTTCCGATCTAGCCGAACTCGAGGGAGACCTTCCTCCTCCTTATCACGCCTATTCATCCCCTGTTCTCGAGAAGCACGAACAACACTCACATCGCTCAGATCTCCTCTCTAACACTACGCCATCAGGATCAGCTCTCACTGATGCTTGGGGTTCATTCGACCGACAACAATAAATACACGATAATGGAGCTTTACATAATCTTAATTTGGTATTTTATCTTCGCATGTTACATAAAGAGGACAGCTCTGGCAGTTCCATACAAATATAATGACTAATGAGCCCGACAAACTTTGATATGTTGGACAGCTTACCTTAATACTCAAATGGAAAGGTTCAAGAAAAGATTCAACTAGTTACTCGTAGTAATATACTAGTATACTACGTAGTAAGGTACTAACGACTGATGGTAACGGAACCATGCCATCTTCCTTCCCGGCTGGCTCTGCTGTTCCTAGTAGCACGTAGGATGTGGTCGATCGGAGAGCAAACAGATTCTCGCCTAGATATAACTATCCCAGCAATGATCTGTTCTTCGTCTTTGGCATTTTGGGATTTGTTTTTCACGTTACGAGATCTGAATGCTTTAGTAGACTTGAGCAAATTCTGTTAAAAACAGTTCATAACTTTCGATAACACCTACAACTATGCGTGTAGCAATAGACTTTCTTACATACCACTGATACCAGGGACTCAGGGAGTTTCCCCGCCTCGTCATTAGCCAATGAGTGTTTTCCAAACGTTAGAAAATTCTCCGGCATACATATTTCACCTAACTTATAGTGACCGGAACTTGCGACCAGCAAATGGTGAAGCACAATGTCGTCGGAGAGATTCCGAGTCTCGACCTTGATCCCAGGCTGACACAGAGACAATTGCGTTAGATGCCATTTCCCCCTCCAATACGAGCCACTGGTGTGACTACCCCAGACGGGAAGTACCCTACATGACCTGTGTGTTTTCGATCGCGATGTCACTCGGGATTTGGTATACGGTGTATACGAGGACCAGACCAAGTAGTCCATGGAGCTGTCGGAGAATCGCCGAGCTGGTCCCCTAGGTACTAGAAACGTGTCTTTGTATATATACGCAATGCTATTTATTCGTTACCTAGCGACAACATTGAATACAAGAAAACGATATTCCCAAGTCGAGTACTATTCATCAAAACAACTACACACCAACGTGAACCTTTTCGATATAGAAAAATGGCTGTAAATCTACCTGCAATGGAATATCGCTTCCTTGGAAAAACCGGGCTCAAGGTCTCAGTCATTGGACTCGGTAGCTGGCTCACGTACGGTGGCCACGTCGAAGATGGTATTCTCATCTATCAAACGAGTTTTCGAAGATGATACTAACTCGGCATTCAACCGGTAGACCGAACATATGAGTGTTTAAAGGTAGCGTACGACGCCGGCATCAATTTCTTCGATACCGCCGAGGGATATGAAGGCGGAAAATCGGAGACCATCATGGGCAAGGCTATTAAGAAATTTGGATGGAAGCAACAAGATTTGGTCATTTCTACCAAGGTATTCAAGTGCACCGAAGACTCGTTTTGCGGTGAGGAAGATGCGAAGATGATGCTAATACAACCAACAGATTTATTGGGGGGCAGCAAACGGCAGCCGTAAGGATGCGCTCAACAACCAGGGCTTGTCCCGCAAGCACATCATTGAGGGCTTGGATCTTTCTCTGCAGCGTCTACAACTTCCCTATGTTGACGTCGTATACGCTCACCGACCTGATCGACGTACACCTATTGAGGAGAGTGTCCGCGCATTCAACCACGTTATCAACCAGGGCAAAGCCATGTACTGGGGCACCTCTGAGTGGACTGCGAGCGAGATAGCCGAAGCATGGCGGGTAGCCGACAAATTGAACTTGATAGGTCCAGTCGTCGAGCAGCCTCAGTACAATCTACTTCATCGTGAACGAGTCGAGAAAGAATACCGCTGGCTGTATGCCGAGCATGGCCTCGGATTGACCGTCTTCTCGCCCTTGAAGCAAGGAATCCTGACTGGCAAATACAACGACGTCAGCGCTCCACCGCCTGACTCGCGACTTGCTAATGATGGCGGCAAGATTGGCTTTGTCAACGACTTCACAGCGAACTTTGGTGACGAGGCGTGGAAGGCCGCGCTTGCGGTTGTGTCTAATCTCATGCCCATCGCTAAGGAGCTGGACGTTACTTTAGCTCAGTTGGCTCTTGCATGGGCTCTGAAGAATCCGAACGTTTCTTCCGTGATTACGGGTGCCTCGAGGGCAGAACAGATCTTTGAGAATATCCGGGCCGTCGAAGTGCTGCCGAGATTGACACCGGAGGTGATGAAGAGAATTGAGGATGCTGCCCAAACGGGTCCTAAGCTGGAACCACTTCGTTATTGATGCCGACATACAACTTGTATATACAGCCTGTACTCAAGTAGATGAATGGAAGATCAGTATGTGGACTTTGCTACTGGAAGATGGACGAGCTTCTATCCTTATTCTGGAAGAAATTTTTAGCGACATGCATTTATGATAGGAGTAGACTTCGACTCTTGCTGCCGAGGATGGAAATTTTTGTTTTGAAGAAGCCGTCTGGGTTTTATGTTGAGGGGAGTACGAAGGGCTTTGATACTATGCCGGGATTTTAGGAAGACTGTATCAAGCTGTATAAAAACGCCTACTCAGAGACCATCTTGATCTGCACCTTTCCGAGTCGTAACCCGCCGCAAAATTGAAAGGAGCAAATCCGAACAAGGGCAGATTCAATAAGTCAAGCCAAAAAATCGGACTTTGAGACTCGTTGCCATGATCATGCCAATGCCATGTCGGTGTGATTACATTGCCTCGTTTAAAGGGCATTTTTTTTTCCTTCGACGGCAGTGAAGCCCTCTCCATCCGGGGCTTCCTGATACCATAGCACTCATCTGAGTCCACAAGGGCTTCAAATTCTGGGCTGGTAGGTCACTGAGCAGCCCCTTGAACCCCCCAGCTCTGGAGGCACCGGAAGCCTCTTGAATGGAACCCGTAATCGCTATTTATCAAACAGTAGCAAAAGAAATTAGACTTGGTGCTTTTCGCCGGTCGACTGAACCAGACAGGCGTCTGTAAACTCGTTGTGTACGAACCTATGCATCGGTCACCTACAGAGCACAGAAATTCCTTGTCCCTGGACAATGATTCTCCTTACTACCTACTCAAGCATTGATTAAGGACTACTTCGGGGTAACAACCAAGCAGCATTAGAAGTCAAATGATATTCAAAACCAATTCAATGACTTTCGATGGGTAATGTCGCGGGCGATTTAGGGTTACGTCCACTCAAGAGAGAGGAGAGGTATGACGTCGTTTCCCCTTTTCCCTTCTTGGTGTTGATATATCATCCATGAACATATAGCCAGGGTATCTATATCAAGTACGTATCGGATGTTGCTACGTACCTCGCTGTGTGAAGCCTAAAGACCAATAGCCTGCCAAGTTTAAGCATCATGCTCTCCGAGGACAACACTCATAGACGATCGACGTTGCCGGATGCCACCACACTCATGCAGTCAATTACGCCCAAGATATTGCTTGTAATCATCAATACCAATATTCAAAAATTATTGTGTTTATAACGACGTCAACGCCATTCATCCATCCATGCTGGAAGCGTCTTCCGAACGATATTCTTCTCCTTCAGCCCTAAACACATTGTCGTTATCCGTGTTGCCGAAGGGACCTACGTAGGTGGCCCCTCTCCATCGGAAATCATTACTCACCACGTTGTCGGGAATAATGTGCTGGCCAGTGAGAAGAAATCAGGTTCGGCTTGCAAGTGTCGAATAGCGTCAACTTTCAAGTAGAAGTATCAATCAGTTTGATTCGTGAGTCGAGGTGTCACCTGAACAATTCAAAGCTGCTTTGTGGCCTATCGTGGGGGGGAAGTTTGTTGAGCGAACGGTATTATAATTTTTGATACAAAACTAAAGAAAAGACACTCGGAAGAAGGTATATGAGGTGAATTCGTTGCCAGTGAAGGACTGCTTTGACTCTACATACCTAGTACGTTGCAGTTCAGACGTTCAGTGTTCGCATGGTTAGGGTTAGGTATGCGCTGCGTGGACTTGCCCGACACAGTAAGTCTCGTCTTCTCGTCTCCATCCGTCTTTCGGAGGCCTGTCTGTACGTTTTCTAGTAGTTAGTCGAGAAGGTAAGCGTCAAGCAACTAAAATACAAAATATCAGCGAATGAACAAGCACCTATTACCTAGCTTACCATCCACTGGCATCCACGAATGGATTCTCATTCAATGGAAGACAAAAATCCCTCACAATACGGAGTACCAATCGTACCAATCCTCACTCCGTCTCCGGAGTGTATTCCCAACACGCAAGCGAGTCAAATCCCACTCGCCCGAGACTAATTTCCACGCCAGACACTGCATACATAGTACATACTACATACTAGTCTAGTGCAACTTAGTACGCTGTCACAGAGTCAACGTGCAGCATGCACCTCGCCCAAGACGGATATCCTGCTGGACTGGGAAAGCATCTCAGTCGTCAATTAACGGAAGAATGACCTCGGGATATATTGATCGCGTGGTATCACTGGTATGGCTTGATTGAACTCGTGAACAACTTGTCGATATCCATGTATCGATACTATGCGATACCATCGTTTCTGTTCCCATCTCCCAAAAAAACAACGTAACGATCAACCAGAATTGGCTCTCACTTGGCTCCCGTGCAAAGGGGTGGACTGTGGAAGTTCGGTTAGTATGCCGACGAGTAATAATAGCAAGTAATAATAATATGTACGTGCGTATACGGTCAGTGCGTAGTCTCATCAGCTTAATTTCCATAACTAACGTTTTCCCGTTTCCCGTTTCCCGTGTTGGTGTTTCCTTGGGTCAACTCGTGAATTTCAGGGACGACATTTCAACTTAGTTACGGAGTACATAGTACGTACCAGTGGAGATCTCCAATTGACCGCTTCTTTCTCTACCAAATGTCACTTCCCCCCTTCAATCTTGCAAACAGAGTTTCCATCAATCCTACCTCGTACTTCCAACCCATCCAATGATGTACGTACTCCGTACAATAATCAAAATGCCTGCCCTCCAAAGAGGTCAACATCTCGAAATTATTCCCCCGCTTTTCGAAAACTGCGCTTGTACTGCCAGTGTGCCGCAGAAGGCAAAGCTCGTTGCTCTACTTGGTGCGTGCATTTGCCAACTTCGCCCTAGAAAACCTACGGAGTAGTGTGGACACTAATCCTCGTCGCGAGATGCTATGACTGGTCTGTTTGATGCATAACATGATCGATCCATCTGCAAGGCTATTACTGATTGGTGTTAGGCTAGTCTTCTGCTTCAAGGTGTATGTTATTGTTTACTGTTGAGTATTGACCCGGGTTACAGATGCTTAGATGTATGCAGGTATGCTGCATGTTTTCCGAGAATGGCAAGGAGCATAGCTGTTGCTTGAGTCTGTAGACGGTGGATTTCTCCGAAGTACATCTCGGAAAGGTGTCTGAGCTTGATGTGTTGTTCGCGCTTTGCTGTTTAAGCACTTAGTTGTTCTTGGTACTTTTTGTTAGTCATGGGCATGCATGCCAATACTGACTACGCAGGAACAGTTGTCTTTGATATTGTAGCTGAGCTATCTTCCGGAATTGTTTCTCGGTGAGGAGTGATCATAAGAAGAATGAAATGATTGACCTGAAAATGGTCGCTGTAGAGTCAGAGTTAGGGCTCGGGTCGAGGGAGAAACAGTAACATACTTAATTTCACCGCTCTTCTATCCTCTGCTCCAATGCTGTATAACGTGATACAAACGGTTCCAAGGTTCGCATAGAGTTGTGAAACTGCTACCATTCCTTACTTTCATCTGCTTGATCCCGATCAATCAATTGATATTAAGCCAACCGAACCGTGCGCTTCGATGCAACAATCAATTGGAGATCTACTTTGGAGTAAATTCTGCTACATACAGTACTTTCCTTACAGAGTGGACCTTGAGGTCTCGTGTCCCGTGATGTCATGTTATCACCAACCCAGCTTTCAATTCTTAGACGATTGAATATTTTTCCATCGCTGAAGCTGAGTTGATGCTTCACATGGTTACGTACCAATTTGCTTGCCTAAATTGGAAGGTCGCTGCATTCGGCGAACCACGAGGGAATCCTCAATAACGTACTCCGTGTCAATAACTTATCTCACTGAGTCAATCAATGGTTGGCAACGATGATCGACATGTCTCCTTTCGTCTGATTTGTGGCACGTCGTTATCGTCTCAGATATAAACAGAATGGGAACTGGTCAGCCGTTTGTCTCGGTTGCTGACTGCTGACTGCTGACTCGTGACAGTCATTAGCCATCGTATTTCTGTCGTTGGCTGGAGACGACTTTGTTAAGCGCCACACCCAGATGACACAAAAATAGCTACGTACATACTTGGCAGTCAGATCGCACGTATTACGTACGACAAAAGAAGTAATACAAGTCTCGAACAGTGGCTGTGACTCGAGATCGGTGAATCCTTTTCCAGCAGCTGAAGACCTCGCTGATGAATCTGATCTTTCTGATGAGGTAACAAACACCGCCAAATGACCAAAATTACGAGCTTGTCGTATTGCGAGCGTAAATGCAGGTGATTACATAAGACGGTTTTCATCGACCCGCGAATCGTCGTAGTGGACGGCCCTCCCTCAGCCTTGCCGCTCAGCCTTTGTGGCTGGTAATATTTCGGCCTGTGACAAGGCATTGACGGAGTACGATCATCCGTGTGTAGTATGGTGTATTATGTACTGTGTAGGATGTACCAGGCTACCAGCCATGATTTCATGACATATATCACGTGACATGCTGCCTGTTTGCAGGTTTGAAAAAGACTTGCGTATTGTTAGTTCATCACAAGGCAGATGGAGTCGGTCAATGAAATTGAAATTTGTCGCCGACTGCTGGGCCAACAAAAGCAAGTCAAAATTCCGTAAGAAAAAAGAAAAAAAGTGGACAGGCGAACGGCAACCGACAAACGAGAAAAAAGCCGCATACCGAGGGAGGAAAAACGAGCAAGTTAGAAATTCAGAATGTCTCCAGTTTTCTTTTCTGATAGTACGTAGTTTTCCCGCCGTCCAGGTACGCAGGTTACCTACTACAGTACTGTACATTTATTACAATTGTAAGTTATGAAACCGACGGTAAAGAACGAATGAAACATCGGACACGGTCTCCTTTGTATCTCATCTGAAGAAGGGAAGCGTCAGGCAGAAACGAGACTAGCCGTATTGAGAGCGCGAGATATAGTGGCGATCCAGTGGCCTGTAACAAGAGCCCGTAAAAAACCGGTAAGGAAAATTCTTCCAAGTGCGAGTCCTCCGTAAAGTTACGAGCAGTGCCGTAGCGCTAGGCAGTAAGTGGCAGTGGCAGTGGCACGCACTAGGCAAGTACGTGAGTACGTTCGTACGTATGGATGTATGGATCTCGTAATGATACATGCAGGGTGCATCAACTTGTCGCAACTCATTTTTACCACCCGTACTCGCTCCGTACCACTCATTATTCATCAGTCTCTCTTTCCCCATCTCCAATCCTCCTTCCATTTCTTTTTCTCTCCCAACGACCGAAAAACCCACTTTCTCTCTCTCACTCTACTTGCTCGCTGGCCGCTGGCTGTCTGCTTGGATCGCTGCGCTCTGCACATCGCTGCATATCCTTCGACTATCAACGCGCCTTGAGACTTGTCTACCTCCAATTGCCCCTTCTCTACGCCTCTCCCCTCTCGGTGACATTCGCCAGGCCAACCAACTCAACTTGCAAACCTCCTTCAAGATGTTGCCTTTTATATTATGACAACCTGCGTCCTGCTTGGGACATCTTTAAAACCAAACTCAACCTTTTCAGAATCTGTGTCGGTTCGGTTCGACGAGTTTGACTGTCAAGACAGCCTCCATCTGCTGAAACCGATACATACGAACCTCCACTTCGACTCTCGATACACACACCTCTGGAAAGTTACGTTACTCTACGCACATAATGACTCACCATCAACGTCGCGATCGCCAAATACCAAAACTACAAACCATCTTGAAGATGGTCTTTTCATCAGATCAGCCCTCAGTCTCTGCAGGGCAAGAGGTCGAGGTGGTGGACGACTGCGACGAGCCTCCCGATCAGAACCGTTTACACAACCGCCCTAATAGCGAACAAATATACATCAAATCACACCCGGCACCCGAGAAGAAAGAGTCCTTGCTTACGCGAGCTCTGAAAAGTCCTGAGCTCGGTCCCGTTGATCGTGCCCAAAAAGCCTCCTACCCTACCAGCAACGCTAGCGGGCATTCTACTGCTGAATTGACTAGTGACGGTGATCTCACCAGCCCTACCTATTCGATTAGCTCCAGCCCACCGCATATCTCAACACTCCAATTGGCTCCCGTCCTGGAACCAAGGATAGCTTCACCACCTTCGGATCCCAGCGAATCCAAAATTGAAGCTGATCTAGGCCGCAAGCGTTGTATCAGCTTCGCCTGTACCGCTCGACAACCAGAACGACCAAAAGAAACCGAGAAGAAGCTGAAGACGCCTGAAGAGAGTGACGCCACTGACGCGCCACAGCGCAAGTCGAGATTGACTTTCGTTTGTCCTTCAAGGCAAAGTGAGACCAGACCTACAACTAAAAGATCTCCATCGTACGCTTCTCGTACAACCCGGTCACCTCCGCCAACCTCTCGCCGTTCCTCTCCCGACTCGAAAAAAGTCGACGCTGCCCCAACTCGTGTTGCAGAGCCAGCACCTGTGAAAAAGCCCGGTAGCATTCACATGACTGGTCTAGGTGAATTCAAACCCTCTGAAGAAACTCGCTTCCACGAATTCGCTAGCTCTCTCGACGAGGTCGACGAATGGGTAACACAGTCGACTGAGCATCAGGAAAAAATGACATTGGCCGACTGCATGAAGAAAGAGATGGCCATTCGAAAATTAGGAGAAGAAGCTGAGGCTGAAGCTATCGCTGAAGAAGAGGAGGAGAATGAGATGGACAACGACGATGAGGACGAGACGGTTGACCAGGACGACGAGGAAGATGACACAGTACACGACTTTTCATCTGACGACGGCAACGAGTCAGACAACGAGGCTGGTTTCGCTGACTCGGATGATGAGAGTGACGGCAATTCCGAATACGAATTCTGGGCACCGGCAACAACCACCGCAGCGACAAGCGCTGACAATCTGGACATCGTGCGTCTGGCTGTTGATCGTCGCAATTCCAACACATCGATCGACTCTTTGAAACATGATTACAGCCGACCTCCGTCATCGATGGCTGGATCTAGAAAGGCACGCCGCCCGATCAATATTCCTCGAGCTCACACTCCAGACTTGCCGGATAGCACTGATTTCGTGTGCGGAACACTTGACGAGGACCGTCCGCTAGAGGCGGCGTATATTTCATGCATCGAAGAAAGACGCCGGAAAAAGCACATTCCTGTTCCTCAGGACATCGATCCAAGCTTTCCCACGACGGATCCCGAGGACAATGAAGACGATATCGAAGAAGAGAACGAAGACGACGATGACGATGTAGCAGTTGCTGCTCGTATAGAAGATGATCTTTTGCGCGGCCGATCCAAGGGAACAGTCAAGAAGACGTCACGCACATCTCCTCGACTCGTTCATTCTCCGGCTCCACGTCCCCATGGACAGGTTTCGCCCAAACGCGTGAAGTCCCCTGCTCCTAAAGCTCGACATGCATTAGCTACTGCGTTGCCTACGATTGCCATTCCTGTACCCGGAACAGGCGTCAACATTACTGGTCCCGTGCACCGTCCTCATTACGGTCGCACCAAGTCGCTACCTCGCACTCCAAACCCATTCTTCAAAGGCTTAGAAGAATCGAGACTGTCCGGTCAGCACATATCCACCTCGGGACAATCTGTTGACGGAGCAGTCTCGCGCAGTCGGGAACTGCATACGCGCGGACCCATTGATATCATTCAAGGGCTGGAGCGCAAACGACAGAAACGAAAAGAAAAGTTCTGGCGCCAGCATTGCCGCAAAGCCGCTGCCAAAGAACAGTCTGAACGACGTGCAGCGCGCGGCAAGGGCGCCGAACGCATGAAAGAGCTTGGTCTTGAAGTGGCCGAGCGATTTAAAGCATATGGCGTTGGCCAGGATACCCAATTGATGCTGTCTGTTTGATTGACAACAACTGTCTCTGATTTGTACCTTTTTTTTCCAACTTTTGATGTACATACTAACATCCTATTTCCTCTTATTCTTTTACATAAATTTCTCAGAGCATGATGTTAGTCGACTACAGGGTCATGATGGTTGATATGAAAATAAATTATTCACATTATTCCAATTTTCTCTCTCTTGCATTGGTCTGGTTTTGTCTTTTGCATTGCATGGTGGTTTTATGAAGCGAGCAGTTTATCAGAGGTATACCCAGCATGTCGAGTATATAAGAATGATAGCACGAGTAACGAATATTATCTAACTTATACACAATCTTTTTCTTTCTATTAAAGCAAGCAGTACATGTACCAATCTCGCCACAGAATCGTCGAGTGGCAATCTGTACAGATCGTTGAGGCTGACTGGCGGCGAGACGGACTGCGTCGTTCGGCAGAATCGCTGTGATTGGCCTGGGCAAATCAACGTCCGACACCTCGCTAGTAAACTAGCTACCTCGACCTCCGATTCCAAGTGTTTCTCTCTTATCTGTTGTGCATACTTGAGTCAACACAACGCTTGACGAACGAGCTTAATCCTCTGCTTGTCTACTATCCAACCGACGCACGCGAACGACAGATTACGAACGGGTGATACGATACGGGTTTTTCTTTTTTTCTGGAGGACAAATAGCGACTGCCAAGACGACATCATGTGGATTATCAACTGGTGTAAGTCTTTGTCCATTATATCCACAGACCGAGACACATCGAGACATTTGCGGATACATACAGGGAACATAGAAGCTGATGGAGTGATGATGGAATAGTCTACGACGTCCTGGCATCCCTGGGCCTGCTCAACAAACATGCCAAACTTTTGTTTCTTGGACTCGACAATGCGGGAAAGACGACTTTGTTGCACATGTTGAAGGTACATTGCCGAAAATGCGGAAAATCCGCTGCGATGGATGCGATACTAATATCTGTGTTGCTGATAGAATGACCGAGTGGCTATTCTCCAGCCTACTGCTCACCCTAGTACGTACTCCCCCGGATCGACAACGGAAGCACGGGACTAACTGAAGGAACAGCATCCGAGGAACTGGCCATTGGAAACAATCGCTTCACCACCTTTGATCTCGGTGGTCATCAACAGGGTGCGTCTCCTCTCTTTACTCTAGATCTTACAAGAAAATGCTGACGCATTTGTTGCTATGAATGAACAGCCCGCCGCCTATGGAAAGACTACTTCCCCGAAGTAAGCGGCATCGTCTTCCTGGTCGACGCCAAAGACCACGAACGTTTCCCCGAATCCAAAGCCGAGCTTGACGCACTCCTCGCCATGGAAGAACTCTCCAAGGTTCCCTTCCTTATCCTCGGCAACAAGATTGACCATCCCGATGCCGTGAGTGAGGATGAGTTGCGTCATCATATGGGACTGTGGCAGACGACGGGTAAAGGCAAGGTTCCTTTGGAGGGTATTCGGCCGATCGAGGTTTTTATGTGTAGCGTTGTTATGAGACAGGGTACGTTTTCTCTTTTTCTTACTTGCGTCCTACTGGGAGATTAGAGGTGCTAACGTTGGATATAGGATACGGAGAGGGTATCAGATGGCTCTCGCAATACGTTTAATCTCTCACTTCACTGCAAATCGCCAATCTGTCATGAGCATCAACCTCGGCCATGACAGTGTCCGAAATTCAAGTAGCGCCTAGCTACTATAATCTAGATTCACCCCCTTATTGTGCGTGTCTACTCTATTACGTCCGGTTCGACCCCTTTTCTTCTTGCTCTTTCTTATTGTTACGTGTTGTTGGAAAGCGAGTCTATCAATCAAGCAAATCAATCAAATCAATCAAATCAAATCCGTGGAACAAATCAGATGAAGATCAATCTCAGATTCAAGTATCTATCACGAAAAAAATATGAAAGACTGTATTCAATATACAACCAAATACGCAGAATTAATATGTGCACGTGATTCTGATGTGTTCCGGGGTCTCGTTCTATCTAGGTACTTCTCGTCGATCTAGTTGACAATTCTCTAGTTAGTAGAGATTATGACGAATTAGGCCATGATATCAGAGATCAAGAGTATACTATCGAGACTACCACATTTTTTTTCTTCAAAAAAAAAAAAAAAAAGAACTGCAGTTATCATATGTTCATGAATCGGTAACCAATCAGTCATCATACTGAAATGATGTTGTAATAGTGACTCTGATGTGGCATACTTTCTGTATATATGCCTATATACCACAAAGTATGCCTATATACCTATTTGATATGTATTGACAACTATTGATACAGAGGATTGTAGGTATAACATGTCTTCAGCAGTCGATGACCTCCTTCTTTCCCTGGGGCTACCGGCCAGCACCTGCCCCCAGTATGAATACCACAACGTCGACGAGTTTGCGTCCGTGCTTGACGACGAGTACAAACTCTTCGAAGCAGACGAAGACGACGCCAGAAGCCAGTTCATTGCCTTTCGTGGTCTAACCAAATCTCTCTTCGACCGAGACTTTCTCGACCCGCAAAGCGATCTCCTCACCTTTGAAACTTATTTTCCAAATCTCGACCTTCTCCTCGTCAAGATGGAATTCGAGCCTCACAGCACGGCGGCTCACAGGTTCGAGGCCATCTTAACGAGGCACCTAGTTTTGATGAACAACGACAAGCTCGGTAGAAAGCTTACACCCATCGGCACCGCGCACTTTCGAGCGATTGATCGCACAAAACGAGCCGATGCCAGCTTTCGACCAAGACGATTGGGGACTTCGCACCGCGACCCGCGTTGGCCCTCACTGGTTGTTGAGGTTGGCTTCAGCGAACCGTATCGAAAGCTCAAGGAAGACGCCAAATGGTGGCTTACGGCATCAAACAACGAGGTCAAAACCGTGGTGGTGATCTCAATCAATCGGAGGTGCAGAGAAATCGTCATTGAGAAATGGATCATCGTCCAAGGACAGCAACAGCAGCCAACGAGGGACTACAGAACGGTCCTGTCACGACAGGCTGGAAGAGACAACGTTGATATCAGCAACGTCCAGCCTTTTATTATTCCCTTTGACCATCTCTTCCTTCGGGCGGCAACATCCAATGAACGCGATATTATTTTCGATACTGATGATTGGGAGGATTTCGCTGATACTGTGTGGGAGATCCAATTCGAACAGGACTACAAGCAAATGGCCTAGAAGACGGAGGACTTTGTGATGGGAGGAATAGCTTTCTCATGGAAGAGCCGTTTTCTGTATCCTTTCCAAATCTTTGTCAGCCACCGAGAGTCGCTAGCATAGCTCGAAATGAGGACATGACAATTGGCGTTGATTGTATGACATACAGAACCTAACCTAACCTGACAGTAGAAGTAGAGAAGAAAAAAAAAATATAAAGGAAAGGGAACCAACACTCACAAAGGAAGATAAAAAAAAGAAGAAACAGTCGAAGGGAAAAAAAGAAAATGCTAAATCAGTCGAAAAAAAGACGGGAAAAGAAAAAACCAAACACTTGTCCCCATTTCCTATCCTATCCTATATCCATGTCCATATCTTATGCACTGCATCGCATGGAATCACACAACACACACTTTGAGATAAAAACACACAGAGAACACACAGCGCCATAACTTGCGAGTCCAACTGGTTCCTTTTCTTTGCCTTCTCATGATCATCACCCCCCAGCTCAATCAATAACATACCAACAATATCAAATGTTCTTGCGCGGTAGTATTCGTGTCGTCAGAAGTTCGTTGAAGAAAACCGATATTATAGCGATCCGACTCAAGAGGAAAGGAGGAAGGAGGCGATTAGTCGGGACCAGATCCATGGCAACGAGAATAGTAAAACAAGGTAATTAATGAAAACTGGTCGTCGATCGAATCGAGTATGCGAGGTCGAGTCGGTTGAGCGGTTGCTGAATCGGTCAAGGTCATGGTATATCGTTCGAGTCAAGGAAAATCGGGTTGTTGAACCGAAGTGATGTCAAACTGCTGTTCTTATTTCCGTCCGAACCTGCTGCACATGGAAAAGCTCGTATTTACTTCTTTTTCTGCTTTCGCGGAGGAGTGATGGGTCTGCCAGTGCTTATACCCCCGTGAACGTACTTTTGTTTCTTTTCGGCTGGTTTCAGAATCTACTTCAGTTAGCATAACTCTTCACTTTGAGGACAGAAAACAAACCTGGAATGAACATAGCAAGCTTTCGTCCACACTCATCATCGCACCGGCGTTGTCGAATTCACCGCAGTAGTTGGGCGCACTGAACAAGGTCACTAACTGTCGCTTCGAGAAGAACTCGTAGCCGTCCTCGACGACTTGGTGGGCTCGGCAAATCAGGTCCATGTCGTGTTTTTGCAAGAAACGAGACACAACGTCTGGTCCAAAGGTAAATGAAACACCACGATCGTTCTCACTCCATCCAGTAATGTCTTTGTCGGGATCGGACCACAGAAGATCGCAAAGCAGACCGCAGTCGGGAATCTATTAAAGTCAGCGTGTTAGATTGAGCCAAAGCTCGTTTCTCCTTGTGGACTGTCTCATCCTTTCCAATTGACCAGACAGAAAAACAAGAACTTACATCAGTGGGACGCATCACACGGCGAATCTGCTCCATGGAGTTGAGATCCGGACTCAACCCTCCGTGCATGGTGAAGATCTTCTCGTCGATAATGGCGGCAATAGGCAAGCAGTTGAAGCAATCGGTGAAAGTCTTCCAGAGCTTGATGTTGTAGCGACGCTTGCACTCGTCGTAGAATCCGTAGATACGGTTGATCGAGGCGCATTCGTGGTTACCGCGGAGAATGAAGAAGTTTTCGGGATATTTGATCTTGTAGGCAAGCAACAAGCAGATTGTCTCGAGAGACTGCTTGCCACGGTCGACATAGTCTCCAAGAAAGAGGTAGTTTGCCTCGGGGGGAAAGCCACCGTACTCGAAAAGACGTAGAAGATCGTAATATTGACCATGAATATCACCGCAAATCTACACCGCACAACAATCAACCTCTGAAAGTATTGTCTGGAAACGATCTAAAACCTACCTTGATGGGCGCTTCGAGTTCGAGCAGAATGGGTTGTGAAATGAAAATTTCTCGTGCCTTGGTACACAGATGACGAATCTCAGACTCCAGCAACTGCACTTGTTTTCCAGGTCGGCTACCCCTCACTTCCAACAGTCTATCAATGATAGAATCCAAATCCACGTCCTGGTCAGCCATGACGTGCGACTTTGAGAGAGAAAATTAGGCGGGGGAGGGGAGAGAAGCGGAGGAAAGAAAAACGAATGGATGGGGAACGCCCGGCTGCTCTGTTGGACGTTAGTAAGATGGTCTGTGATGTCGGTCGGCCCGGATCACGCATGCGCGATAAAGCAGCGCGACTATACGCGTTGTGACTGATAAAATAAGCAGGGGAAAAATCGACTGACCTAGAGAATCGAGACCCGATAGAAAAGAAAAATTAAAACCTCCCAGATGGATGTGGAGTCGCAGAACACGCAACGATAGAATCGAAAACGTCGGCAAAGATAGGCCAGTAGGCCTGCCTCAAGTTGCAAGAACTTCCGCTCCTTTCAATAGATAAAAATCAGGGTAGCAGGGCAAATGATTTATCCAGGTCTCGAGTCTAGAACGACACGCAAGCTAGCCCAAATCAAATTTTCTCCGCGATAGACAGCAGCGAGATGGGTGCGACTGAAATTCGATGGAAGAGATTCGATCGAGACGATCGAATCGTGCGCCGAAGACGTGTGGTGATGAGTAGTCGTTGGAGTATTATTGACAGGGAAAACCGGGTTGGAGATCCTTTTTACTTTCGTCTCGCTCGCTCGAGTCGACGATAACAGACTGATCGGATGGCTTTTTTCGATGATGAAAATTTTTTTCTCACTCTCAAATAACACTTATTGTGTACTTCGCTCTCTTTTCGAGGTTGTGGGCGATGAAAGGATCACGGTGGGTGGCGTGTTGAAAGAGTAAAAATCCAAGCAGGCGGCAGAGAGTAAGAGAGAAGAAGAGACTTCTGCTGGCGGAGGTGTTGCTGGTTCAAGGGCGTCGCGCGCGGGTAACGGCGAAGGGAGGGAAGAAACGCGTATTACTGCCCGACGTTAGGAGTCAGGCTAGTAGTAGCTGATAGATACGATTTTGACTGATTGAACTTTAGTAATTTGCAAAAGAGCAGTCAGTCAGTGATGAAGGCAGGTAAGAATTTGAGATTCTTGAGAGTACAATGATCTGACTGGGAGATGAGGGAGGGATAACTAACTAACGAACTAACGAACTAACTACCGTATTGGTAGTTAAGTTAGTTAAGCTGAGGGGCGGCGTGGATGAATAATGCATTCATTCATCAGTCAACACACACACTGCCCTTCCCCTGCTTACTTTACTCGACACCACAATTATGCTCTTCCTATCTTTTCTCCTAGAGAATAGATACAATATTGCTCAATACTTTGAGACCTGTTCTTGTTGTTATGAATATTCTCGATACAATTGTTACCAATACCTCATCCCAACATATCCGCCAACGTACAACTAACTTAGCTGGCGTACATTCGTTACCCTAACGCGCAACCCATCTATCTCTCCATCGCGTTCTAGATTCTGTTCCTCGACAACTTGGGACAAAAAAGCCCCTCCATCCCCTCTTCTGATATACCACGTCTTCCGTTCATATCTACAGATACAGCACTTAGTACGGTTCTAGAACTGATCGACCCCTGAGTCACGGCTGAATCGTTGCTTCGGAAAATCAGGTACCGCCCTGCCTTCAATCATTCATTTTGACTATGCAGACCCCTTATAATCTCGAATGGCAAAGAAAGCCTAGTAATGTGCGGAGTTGGAATAGCAGGGAAAAAAAAGTAATCTTCGACAAAAGGGCAATTCGAACGCCCGCATCCGAAGATTCATCATAGCAATCAGCAGCCTTGGTTCGTTGAACAACTGGACTCGGTTCGAATGATGCCTTTATTGTCGTTAGTTTGGACAGCAGATCATTCGATTCGTATATTAACTTACGCCTTAGACCTATGATTTGTAAGAGTTTACTCCGTACGTCCTGAGGACATCCTGAGGACATCCTCTCGGCCATCTTGCCATAAACATCCTCCATGCGAATTTGGCTCAGCGGAAAATAGCTCAATTAAGAGGGTTGAGATTGGCTATAACAAGAAACAGGCTAGCTAGCTGACGATTTACAAGTATATCATGCTAGGAAGGATGGAGTGACTTGATTTATGAATCGTAGCCCTGAGCCGCCTAGAGACAGCCAGCGAGCCACTCCCTGGATTAGTAATTACTCAGGTGTATGTAGGAAATGCATCCATCATTCATAGCTATCATATCTAAACATACAAAGCAATTCTCTGTATAACAACCAATGCAAAACAAAGCATACAATCAAATAGCCAAACCAAATGACCCGATAATAATCGAGAACCAATTCCACTGATGAGAGGAGACAGAAACAAGAACAATGCTATCAATAGCGCCGCCTGAAGAACATGAGCGGTCTAGCAAGACGATATAACAACGCAAAACAGCTATTTTTGTTGAAGAAACAACAAACTAAATCATCAGAACATGCCCACCCACATAAAAGGTAAAAAACAGAAATCAACAAACTCCGTAATATGCATATGCAATTATACAATCAGTAGTCCAAAGGCAAGGGTATAATGATTCTTTCAAGACCATGGGTATATGTAATAAATCGATGCGTCGATGTTGTGTGTATATAGGTGTGTGTGAGAGACATCAGCCTACTGTCCGCCCACTAACCAGTAGGTGACTCTCAGGACGACTGACGGCATCTGGCCGTATCATGGATGTGTCAAATACAGTGCCCGTCCGCGGAACAGCCGACAGATTCGCCTGCGGTCTGGGCGATTGCGTCTGCCAGTTCCCCTCGTTGAGCACGCTGAGCCAGCTATTGCTGCTACTGCTGTTGTTATGGACAGCTTCGAGTCGTGGACGAAAGATGTTGCTCTCACCACCCAGACTGAAATTAGCGTTCCAATCTATAGCATCCTGCTTAGCTGGTACAACTTTCTGACTTTGAGACACAGATTGAGTGATTGGTTTTTTCACCGGTTCAACATCAACAGGCGACGTTGTTGCATCCTCCTCTGGTCCCGTCGGTCCGCTCGCGATGAATGGATCGACCAAAACAGGAGGATTCGGGGGTAGGGGTTTGTTTTGAGATGAAGGAGAAGAGAAAACTTGCGTTACAGATTCTTCTCGAGACAAGTCGACAATGCGTCGACGATTGCCTCTTTTGCGATGTGTAGTCCCAGCGGCTCCGTTTGTTTCTGTTGCTGCTGCCGTTGCAGCAGCGGCGGTAATGTCTTGTGACAGTAGTTCCTGACGCACTGGTGCTGGTACCTTGCTGACAGTCTTTGCTGGCTCGGGGTGGAGCGGTCTCACGACCGGTGCCGACTCTGGTTCAGCGACGCGTTCTACCAGCTGCTTTCGTTCACTGTATCCCGGACTGGAGGCATCAATTATGATGTCCTCGGTGAATCCAGGAGTGCGACGGAAGAGATTCAAGATTGTGATCCGATAATTCGAGTGTGTTTTGGTAAATGGGTTGCCCGCGACCCAGATCTCTCGTATTTCAGGGAGACCGGTCAGCCGGGCAATTTCAGTAGGATCCGTCAGATTGTTGTCTCGAAGGTCAAGACGCTCTAGCGAAAGGAGTCGCTCAATTCCAGCTAGCGATGACAAACGGTTTCCGCGAAGATTGAGAGCAGTTATAGCTGGCAATGGGTTCTTTGCAATTGATCGCAGTGAGTTGATCATGCAGTTAGAGAGGTTCAGTGCTCGCAGTGCCACCAAAGTAGGTAGGCTATCAGGGATTTCAGCAAACAGATTCGAAGACAAGTCAAGTGAGTGCAAAGTGTTGGCAACGGGCATGAAGCAGTCAGATGGCAAGCTCGTCAATGAGTTGTCAGCCAGTCCCAGATGGCGCAAGAAGCGCCATTTGGTCGGAGGCAAACCCCCAGCGAAGAGGTTTGACGAGCTGCGGTTCCCGTGGAGAGAAACCTCGCTCGAGTTTGAGCTGCCTGAGCTAGACCGCGCCACCTTGTTAATCGAATGCCCGCGAGAGTGCCGATTGTGAGTGTGCTGTCTCGACGACGTCTGTGGTCTGGTAGGGGAGTAGCTGCCAGTTCGGCGGTGACCCCGTTCGCCTTCAGAGCCTCCGCGAACCATGGGGATAGACTTGGGACTAGTACTAGTCGCCAGGGTGCTGCTAAGACTAGGAGAGCCTGGCGCCGAGACGGGCTTATGAGTGTTACTGGTACTACTAGTGTCGTCATATTTGTAGACTGGTTGCGGTGTGGTTGCCATGCTGCCACCGGGGATAGGCGAAGGGTGAGATTTTGACGAGCGGCGTCGACGTTTGTCAACATCGTCCAGAACAATCTTGGTCAACAGGTCAGTTGGATCATTGATGTTGGCCCGTTTCAGGGTCAAGGTCCGCAGTTGCTCCGACAGCCTGTCCCAGCCATAAAAGGAGCGAAAGTCGATATCAATAATCTCCAAAGCACTCAGATTCTTGAACGCGTGCAACGGGACTGCAGTATCCAGGGGAAACTCCTCGTAGCCGCGAATGAGACGAGCTCGACGATCCGGAGCAAGGCGCAAACAGGGGATCTTGGTGAATGCCGAATACAGGTACTTAAGGTCGGCTTCCAACGCAGCCTTTGCCTTTTCGGATTTGGTGACGGAATCTTTCGAGCCGAGTCCAAAGGAAGACCAGACGGCGCTCATACCAGACATGACACTACGAACGCTGGATACGGAGTGGATAGAGTCGCGATCGCCACGGGTACGACGTGGCTGATTCAGGAATGACACATACGAGGAGGATGAGTCATTGTGGATGTTCTCTAGGCGGACATTCATCGAGCCTACCGCGATGGAGAGGTCCTCGAACTGAGAAAGTAGGTAGAATAGGTGGTGCGGGGTGAGGGTCAGCTTGGCTGGTTTGACATTTTGCGAGGTGAACTTCAAGGCGCCAAAGGAGAGGGCGGCGGCCAGGGTAGATGAAGTAGAGGATGCATAGTTGTTGGAGGGTACAGACTGGCGTCTCAGCTGCAGAGCATTGGCCAATGCTTTTTCATGAGTTCGCACGAAGCTGGCGAGGTTCTATACCGAATGTATAAGCAGCCGTCCTAGCGGGACAGAAAGACTATACACACCTTGATGAAAAGTTGACCATCCTCCGAGTTGAGTTTCTCCATAATGAGGAAGATTGTATCTGCCTAGTCCAACGCACAGGGTCCAGGCAACGGGCGCTGAAAGGAGAGCGCTCAAGGAAAACAAGAGAAACGGTTGGAAAGTCCCGTCGACATTTTCGCTGGTCCTGCCAGGTGTGTAGGGATAGTCTAGACAGAGACAACGTTAGTAAGAGAAGAAGAAAAAAATACAACGGAAGAAAAGAAGAAAGTCAAGAAAGCAGAAAAGGGAAGGAGTCAGAGCGAGGCTGTACCTGCTTATAAAGGAAGGAAGGAGGGCGCCCACGAGGTTCCTTCCGCGGCGGTTCACGAGACCTGCGACTGGTGTCTGGCTGACCCGGGCAGAGTGTGATTTCTCAGCAAGGATGCAAGTGAGACGTCGAGTGCGAAGTGATTATTGCTATCAATTCAGATGATGTTGAATCTGATGTTCGTCTCGTGTGGCTGACTGGTTGTGCCTTGTTTTGCTGTCTCGCCCTTGCAGACGAGATTTTCACGATCGACTCGACCGACCGAAGAAACACAGGCGAAAGGTGAGATGGTAGAAATCAGGATTATACCAACAACCAGGAGCGAAGAGTTATAAAAAGACGACAAGAGCGATCAAGAGAAACTTCAAGAGAGAAAAACAAAGTATGATCGTGGTGGTGGTTGCTTTTCCTCTGTAGGCAAACAAACACGCTATCAAAGGTCGAGTAAAAACAAGCGTCGGGCGAGTCAGGGGGAGGGGTTCTTTTTCTGGACTGACTTCCAGCCTAGGTGCAACGCGCGCTGCAATTTGCGAATGGCTTGTACAGGATGCAAGAACAATGTATATGCCTGCAAAATGACCGTGATATGCAGTAGCATGGAAAGAGGAAGGAGTGAAGGAAATAGGAAATAGGAAATCAAAGACGATGCAGGATGGCGTCTGTCAAGAGTTGCATTACTTGCTAACTAGTGGTGATAACTAGCCTACTCACAAGGTATCCATACTCAACTTAGTTAACTTACAGTAACTACGTATCTGATATGCTACCGACCACTGTCAATCCGCTCCGTGCTCGGGATGTCGAGCACAACAATAATAAACAATAATAAATAATCGAGATGATGGCGTGCACACACCCCTCCACCGCAGTAGTGCGACTCCACCGCTGCTGATAGCGCAAGACCCGTCCATCTCGCTAACGCCAGCTACATGTACTGTAAGTGAGCTAAGCGTATCACAAAATACGCTGCTCCCTGCTCAGCCTGCCTTTGGCGCTAATCGCTGCACCAGTAATGGGAGGGGTGCCATCTGGTTGCCCTCTCATTCGTTGACTGCGGACATGATGATTTTCTTTTTCTTTTTTTCGCGCTTTATTTTTAAGAGCAGAGGCACCGTACGAAGAAAGACCCCGTGCCAGTGGTGCAAGAGCCTGCAAGTCCTGCAGCTCGACGAATCCTTCCAAGTGCTGATCCGATGACAGAGTTTATTTAATATTTGATCCGACTGTGAGTAGTACAAATTTGACTCTGATACTGGATATACCATTGGTGGTGGTGTCCTGGTGTTCCGTGGTCGGCTGCATCGGCCTTTGGTCGGCCGGCTTCCTATCTACTATGTAGTATGTATCTACTATGGTACATACATAGTAACTACATCTAACATGCTGCCGTTCTGTGTCAATGTCAACTAACTTACACGATGTGATGACTGTCTACTCCTATTGATAATCTAAAGGGCGCAAACAGTTCAGCTTCTGCTCTCGGGCCTTTGCATGTTCATTTGATATACGTACTCCAGGATGACTATCTTAGCATCTCGGTATCAGCTAGTCATGGCCGTCCAATCACGCCGGCCCTTCCGCCAAAAGTCTCGCACGATGCTTTTTCGGTTCAGCCACGGTGGAACGTGATGCATTTGGCTTCGAAGGAGTATACTAGTTTGACCTTTCATGTTTGGTTCTGTTTTAGGTATATAGACGGTTATTACCGGTACGGTGACACTTGAAAGAACACATTTTATTAGAGGGGGATCAGTTGTAACGGTTAAAGATCAGTTCCATGGTTCAATTGATAAGATGCCCTCCATACACCGACCAATCACACTCACGGCTGCCACCATCTCCTTTGCTGTCTATTCCGTACATCCATGTCGGTATACAAATGATCCTCAAAACATCGAAAAGCTTCAACTTTTTAAGAAGTACTACGTAGTACGTACGTGCTACCAGCCAGCCCCGCATAAGACATTTCATTCCTGACCATCTAACGATCTATCCGAATCGCCGACTGGTCAATTGTGCCGCCTCCCAGCACCAACGGCTGGCCCGGTTCGCGCTGATTGGTCTGAGGGCTAACATCTGAATGAACGCAGGCCCTTGCGCCGACCTTCATTGGCCGCTCGCACACAGGTCACCTGCAGTCAAAAAAGAAACGAAGATGGAAAGAGAGACAAACTGCAAAGTCGGAGATCGTGCAAGCATTGCATCAACGCATTTCTTCTCTTGCCGATAGACGTAGATGCATTTGCATGACGAGCCATACGAGGCGATTTGTACCTTGCCCTCGATCGCCAACTCCACGATTGGGCCGAGTGATTGGTCGGTCCATATACTCCGCCCATACTGCTTCATCCATGCTATGCTAATCTGCGATGCCTGCCGAGTATAGAGAGTATGCACATGCACCATCTCCTTGGCAGAATCTACAAATCATATCCCTCGCTCTCTCATACCGAGGACAACTAAAGAGTTAACCGTTTCATCTTTCTGTATATCTCATTGGTCCTTGCTGTTGTCTCACCCCTCCATTTCGGAACGGAAATATGTGCAAAATCTGGTAGGTTTTTAGTGAACCAAGGATCAAGCATTCTTTTCTTTTCTTTTGTATACATATTCTTGAAGTTTTAGACTTTTATAAACTGGCGGTGAGCGAGATTCCAGCTGAGGATAGCATGTCGATTCCGATTCTTGGTTGGGTCGCGGGATTTGTCAGAATTGGACTTGTATCATGATGTTCTCTGGGGAACCATTCATTTCTACATACTTATTCACAGACATAACTAACTAGTTAAGTCAGTTAATTGCATAAGAAAATACTTAGGTAAGAAAGAGATATTTTCAAGGTCTCGTGACCATATCAGAGTGTCTTGTCAACACTTAGCGGGCGTGCACGTTCCAGCATGTCCCAACTAGGATGACTAGTGGTACCACCGCGGGAACTTATCTCGAGAAAGTAACCAATGAACCGATCAGCTGCCATCGTGGAGACGAAGCAGATCTTTGATGCATGCCCATGAGCTGATGCTATTACGAGTACGGAGCACATACGGAGACTTGTGTGAATGACTTGCTGCGAATATAACATAGTACATAGTATATCTACTTCACTGCCATTCCAAGCTAGTACAGTGGATCAGTGGAGCATCTAACCAACTTTCATCTTGGAAGTTGAGCAAGATGGCAAGCCTCAAGCACGGTTTGTATTCGTATGATCAGATCAGCAGTTCATCAGTACGTATCCATTTTTTCCCCTATTCGCGTCTGTTTTGTGGATGCAAAATCTGAGAATAACCTCATTTATGACCACCAAGGTTTGTTAGTGCCTTGGTGGACAGGGTAGAGGTTAGGGTCTCCGCATTCGACTGGGATATTCCCTGATCATATGTCAGAGCTAGTTGCGATCCTATTCCTTATGTGGTTATTCCGTATTATGTGCCACATATACGTATCCGGTGGGTAACTCGGGTTGTTTAAGCAGCCTGTAGGCTGTAGGTATCATGATACATACTAGTGGTACTTACTTGCATGATCGACGGTGTACCTCTACAACCAATAACCAACATTGCAAGATAGGACGAACTCTGACGTCGGATTGCCACTTTATCTGTACTTCTCCTGATCAGAGTTTGTGTTCGCGGCGTCTTCGAGTCAGCGTGTACTTTTTATGGAAATAAAGTTGACATGTTCGTCAAGCGAACAAGTAGGACGGGATGTACAAGACACCTGACTTGTGTTCGTCCACATGCTTCGGCTTTTTGCCATTGCTGACTGTCACTATCAGGTAAATATTCCGGCAACTAGAACAAAGTAGGTAGGATGTGTACTGATCGCTTTGCCACTTTTGTATGCCGTCTACACCGATCTTCTTATCGGCGCAAAGTTTGTTGATAAGGAATGGAGGGGTAAATAGTGGGATGTCCAAGTTAATACCTTGAATAATGTTTACAGCTGCTTCACATATTTGACTTGGATATAGGAGGAATTGTAAGAGTCTAAGAGAGTATGTGACTTACGTAGTAAATCAATGCGTTGTACCTATGTCGATATTGCTTGTGGATATCCAACATCCCTGGAGATTGCCCATAACCGCCGCTTTAATGAAGCCTCTGACGTAGCAACCAATCAATCACGACTTACAAAATAGATAAAATACTGACTATGATCTACCACCACACCACAATTGACTTGAAGCATGGATATAGTTTGACCCATATTGTAAATGACGATGTATATTAGAGACTTTGCGCACCGGTGGGTACTCAGAGCAGTACAGAGTTCGACGGCCTCAGGCCGGCGGCTTGATCCTACAAGTTGACGAGGCCACTAAACTGCAATAAGCTTAAAAGAGTTTACAACGCTTATATATAAGAAGATAGAGATATTTCTTAGGTATGGCTTAATATAAAAATGATATCCTTAAAATGTGTGTATATATCTTACGCTCTAAGCCTCTCATAGTTTAGTTTTCTTATTGAGGCCCCATTCTCATTACGTGTAATTAGAGCCTTAAAAACCCACATATTTAGGCGATTCTAAGCCTAGCGCGAAAAATTTGACCTTACTACCTTAGGTATAGTGGCCCACTATTTGCTCTGAGTACCCACTTGCGCAAAGTCTCTATTGTCAGGAGTATGTTTGGATGACGCAGCGACGCTTTAGTTTGTATGCCGCCTTGAGTATGGTGCGACGAAGAACATGTTCAATGGTAGATATCTCAGTCGTGTCTTGATATCTTGCTAGACTCTCATCTGCTAGGCCATATGAAAAGACTTCTTCTCTGGGCAGTCTTTTCGTGATACATGTGTAATTCCTTGCAATTTGCAAACTGTGCGAGGGACACTGAAGCACTACATGCCCTCATCCCACGACAATTTTTCAAAGTTGGTGTGTTCATAATTTACGCTGCTACAACAACCAAGATGTCTCTCATGGTAGACAGCTTATTCCACATGTTGACTCTGCGTATGCAGCAGTACAAATTGATGTAGGGTTAGGGCTTGTATGCCTAACAACCAGCCACACTTTGACCTCCACATAGGTATATAGTGGCTGTGATCCACATGCCGTGGCGTACCATGTGACGACGTCATGTCATTTCAACATCGAGTTTGACATGGTCTGATCTCTTTCACGACAAAACATGCAAACCATTGAGCATGGTATACAAACAAACAATATGCACATTAGCTTACGATGACAATGAGTGCCGGCGAAATACCCTCGTCCTCAACAACCTCACTCCAACGACAAGAGTCCCTCAAGCCGGGATATGACCCATCTCTCCTTCCCGACTACGAGACCCCATTTATCACGGATGAGGATCTTCGAGCCTTCGAAAAGGCGCTGAGCGCTCCTGAGGTCGAGCCTCTAGTTGCTATCAATGACTGGCGTCCGATCCGTCAGCGCGTCCGACGCCCGTTCCGTTCTCGTGCTGTATCGAATCCCACCAAGCCACCTCGAAGAACCAAAGATGAGACGCGCGAAGGATTTCTGTACACACTGCTGAAGTACCCATTTCTAGCGACTGTGTTTGCATGGATTGCGATTCTGGGCATTGTATATGTGTTTACTCGGCTGTACATATATCTCTACGAACACTTTGTGACCTGGACCGGTCGACGGGAGAAGTTACGAAGCTCGCTGCATTCCACTCGAAATTATGAAGATTGGCAGCGCGCAGCACATAAATTGGATACATATCTTGGCAATGAGAAGTGGAAGGAGAACGACGAATACGCCTACTACGATCATTTGACGGTGAGGAAAGTGGTCAAACAGCTCAGACAGCTGCGAAAACAAGTTGAGAAGGAGCTGCAAAGCGAAAGCGTACAATATGAAGAAGCTGTAGAAGACCTTCGGTCGCTTCTAGAGGCCTGCGTCAAGAATAATTTTGTTGGGGTCGAGAATCCAAGGCTTTACAGTGAAGCTTATTCGGGTACGAAGCATCTGGTGCAGGAATATATTGATGAGGTACATCTGTGCCTCGAATGGCTATTGAACACCCGGGACTTGACCAAGGAAGTGAAGTATCGTCATTTCAGACACCTTGACACAAACTTTGGCCGCACTGCATTGTGTTTGTCCGGCGGCGCCACTTTTGCTTACTATCATTTTGGTGTTGTCAAAGCTCTCTTGGATAACGGCGTCTTACCAGAGATCATTACAGGGACATCAGGAGGAGCCTTGGTCGCCGCGCTGGTGGCAACAAGGACGGATGAAGAGTTGAAGCAGTTACTCATCCCCGCTCTGGCGTATCGCATCAGGGCATGCCACGAAAAGTTTCCCGCGTGGGTCAAACGCTGGTGGAAGACAGGCGCTCGCTTTGACACTCTGGACTGGGCCAGACAGTGCAGTTGGTTTACCAGAGGTTCCATGACTTTCCGAGAGGCCTTTGAGCGCACTGGAAGAATTCTCAATGTTTCATGTGTGCCCTCAGACCCTCATTCGCCCACCATCTTGGCCAATTACCTCACTTCACCAGACTGCGTAATTTGGAGCGCAGTGATTGCTTCGGCCGCCGTACCCGGCATTCTAAATCCGGTGGTCCTTATGAAAAAGAACAAAGACGGCAGCTTATCGCCTTACTCCTTTGGCCACAAATGGAAAGACGGCAGTCTCCGCACTGACATCCCCGTCAAAGCACTCAACCTCCACTTCAACGTCAACTTTACAATTGTCTCTCAAGTCAATCCACACATCAACCTCTTCTTCTTCAGTTCCCGGGGCTCCGTTGGCCGTCCCGTAACTCATCGCAAGGGCCGTGGCTGGCGAGGCGGGTTCTTAGGTTCGGCAGTAGAGCAATACATTAAACTCGACCTGAACAAATGGCTTCGCGTGCTTCGACATTTGGAGCTTCTACCACGTCCACTTGGTCAGGACTGGAGTCAAATTTGGCTTCAACATTTCAGCGGCACAATCACCATTTGGCCGAAATCGATACCCTCTGATTTTTGGAATATCTTATCGGATCCTTCGACTGACCGACTGGCCCGTATGCTACACGTCGGACAACAAAGCGCATTCCCAAAGATCCAGTTCATACAGAACCGCATGAAAATAGAGAATCTGATCATGCTAGGACTATTGAAGAATTCACGCAATGGATTAAATCATGATAAATCGCCTCTACTATCTCGTCGACACGACGAATACGACAGAGATGTCGGCGGAGAGAAAACAGAAGGCGATCAACTCGACGAAGCAACGAGAATAGTCACCTTACCGGGCGAACCGGAAAAAGAAGAAGAAGAAGATCTATCTTCTGATCGTCTAAGTGTCCCGACACAGCATCCTTTCTCATCACTATCAGATCCCCATCCTACCCCTATACCAAATCATCATCGACGGAGCAGTGTCATTGACGAAATGCGTCGTCAATCAGCTGTCTTCTTCGATGATTCGGATATATATTACGGTGAAGAGAGTGATGAGAGTACTGGACTTGGTGTCGGCGGTGCGAGGGGATTTTGGGACGAGGCGAGGAGGACACAATCAGCTGACTGAGGGACATTATTTGATGGACTGGTTATACTAGGCTTTGATATGCATCTCTGGAATTTGTTCGCCAGCGATTTCGAGCGACGTTTCAGTTCCGGACCCTGTAAACGATCTGAATGGGCTCACCTTGGAGATCTTGGGGATCTATACAAACTTTTTATGAGTTATCACACTTGTTTTTTTATCAATAGAATTTCTTATGTGGAACAATTGTGTGATGTACATATATGAACAAAGAAAAGACGAAAAAACGAATGCAAATATACCGCTCCCTAATGGTACATCCATAACGCCACTCCAAATCAGGTTATGTACAATAAACAACAATATATATAAAAAGTATTATATCGTGCGCCGGCTGAAAATATGACAGAATGGAAGATATCGAGATCGATAAAGTGGTTAGATGCTGGTTATCCGTTGCGGTTTATTTTTCAGCGTCGGTCGATGTTTGATGACCGTCTCAAGTTCTCGAAGCATATTCGTGCTTGCGTCTGCCCTTTCGCGGGCAGCAGCTTGTCGAGCCCTGTCTTCCTTGACACGTGCAATGCGCTCTTCTCGGGTCAGAGACTGACGTTTGCGGGACGATGGCATGACGATCGCTTCAAAGATTTCCTCTGCTTCGGCATCGGGGACATTTTCTGCTAGTTCGCCATTCAAGGCCATGAGTGCTGCAGTCGGACTTCCGTCTACTGCTGTAACGCCGCCTAGGCTGCTGGTCGGTGATAGTGGTAGTTTGAGGTCATTGGATGATGATCTTGAGAATCGATCAAATGACGATGATAAGGGAAGACCGTTTGGGTGCTCTATAGAACTGACAAGAGCCAGTTTGCCTGCTTCCCATTCCTGTAAAAGACCTCGAATGTCGGCACCGATGGATTCGTATTGTGCCATCAAGGACGCTCCAACGTCCTGTTCGCTTGCGTCCTGCGTCAAGCTTTCGTCTGATTCTTCCCGCATCAAGTGCATCTTAGCATGGAGAGCGCGGATTCCTTGTGATAGTGAATTCAAGCGTCTTGCTTGAGCTCGAAGGGTATCGCGACCCGTGGATGCAGAGGGTAGAGGTGACAGAGGTGGGACAGGTCCTGCATAATGTCAACTGACTGGCTTGCAATGTAGATCGTGGAAAGTAACTTACTGTCTTTTTCATTCAAGATATTTGCAATCTTGTCTGCGGCTTCATGGGTTACTGCGGCGAGTTCCCGCATTTCTTCAACCGCACAAGTCCACGGAGGAATATCGCTACCGCTTCCGTCTGCCTTCAACGCCAAAAGGCAGCAGAGGATGCTCTGCCTCATCGTATACAATCGACTGAACATCATTCGGAGCCATTTGAGCGAGTATTGGTCTTCACCTGTGGTTTCCGGAGATGCAGATCGAGCCTCGGCAAGCTCCGCCATGGATATTTCGTAGATGTCATAGTACTTTTCTAGATTTGAAGAATCTGTGAGGAGTCCAATGGTATGCTGTGCTTGTATATACCGGTCGAGAACAAGAGATAAACTTTCGGAGACAGCACGGCGCAATCGCAGGCATCGGCGGACCTGGGTTGTTTCTTCTAATCGACTGACAGGGGGCAAAGGCGTGCTTCTGCATGAATCGTCAGACTGATTGAACTTCGAGAAACAGAGGATAAAAACCTACATTCTATACCCTCGAGATACAAGTTCTACCTCTTGTATGAACAGAACTGACGAGGAAACTAGCGAGTCAAATCTTTGGGCTCCATTGATAAAATTGGAAGCCCCCTGCACTGCTTGTTGTCTTACAAACCTCAACCACTGCCGTCTAGCAAAGGCGTAGAAGACTGCCCCAACAAGGGGTATTACGACGAGAAGTATCACTAATCTCCGTGGATTCAATCCTGTACTTGTTCGTGACCGGCTCCAGTGTACTAAACCGACTACTGAGAATGACGTTACTGCGGTGACGACAGCTCCGGTAAGACCGACTGTGGAAGAGAAAGATATCATGTCGTGGCCGGGTATATTCGGTTGCGCATCTTCTGCTGCAGCCGTATGTGATGCAGCATTATATTCGTCCAGCAAATGCGATGCGACTATTACGTAGCCGAATTGTTCCAGAAATCTCTCGTTGTCTCGCTTTCCGATTCGCGAACTGACTGCCGACTACTAAAATTAGCCCGCTGAAACAGACTCCCACAAACGGATTATTGACTCATGACATACAGAGCATGTGTGATGTATACGACCAAGTATTCCGGTTCCCTGCTCCTGTGAAGAGTTCTTGTCGCTCATCGCGGCGAATGTCTTCCGAACGCGTGTTTGTATTGTCGGTAACCCTGTCGGTGCGAAGTTCTGTGCGTGTTCGTCTCCATTCGTCTCGACCTGCAGCGGCGCCCAATCTTGATCACGTTCGCCTTCGCCTGTAGAAGTTAGACACTGTGAATAGTGTTTTTTAATACGTGGAGACGACTGGAGCTCTACCTTCAAGATAATCGGCCAACGGCGAATCCTCGTAGACCAGGGATTCCATGGTCCGTGGACATCGGCGGACTTAACGTTGTCGATACCATCCACAGACCGGGGACAAGCACGTACTGGGGAAGACTCGGCGCGATTTATGACGTGGATTCGGGGATCAAAGGATGCAAGAAAGAAAGAAAGAAAGAAGGAAGGAAGGAAGGAAGAATGAGAGAATGCGACAATAGAATTATCGAGCGTCCACCGTCCTATTTCTTTCGAGTATGTACCGAATCGTCGAATAGAACACGCAACGGTAGAGGAAGCGCCAGGGTGAACCTTCAATAATCTTTCTAGTTTAAGGGGAGATCTGGAGCCGGGGCTCAGCGAAGGTCTAGCTGGAATAGGCCTAATCAGATCCTTTTAGTCGCAACGGCGCGGCCAGTCGTTTCGGCGAAGGGATGAAGCTTGAAACGACAAAGTTCCGACGGCGTGGTATGTTGTACGAATATGTAAGAAGATCGAGAAGATGTGATGTGTTCAGTGGCTCTTAAGAGTCTAGATGCTCGAAATGAAGTTGTCGCTGAGGCGCAAGGGTCGTTACATCATTCCGACGACTTCATGCTCCTCTCGGTACGATACCGTACGGAAACTGGCCACGTGCGCATATCGCGTGAGCCGTATTGTGTGTATCGAGTGTGTATTGGTTGTGTCTGTTGGAGGTCATCAAGCAGCTATTCTATATACACCGTTCTTGAACAAGTAGATATAACATTATTCACGAGACTGCAGTCCGATTGCTTTAAATGGCAATATCCCGAGGATTGTCAAAGGATCTACCATGCATAGTCCTGCATGACCCTTGCGTAAACTCTTACTCTAGACTCAGTAGCGATGTCTTTGCAAAAGCAGCCGACGGGAGTTTTGCATGTTGCAATTATCGAATTATCCGGTATGACTTTGACGCAGGGGACACCTGTTCGACATGGACAGAGCGGCGGCTATTTGTTTCGTCGTTGCGCCGCATCTCTGTCCTTGTGCTTGGTCGTAAAATTAGTACGTAGCTTAATTTTGTCGCGAGCAAAGAAAAGAGCGTAAAACGACGTTGAAATTCTTGATTATTGGCGAAGAAATGTTGAAAAGTACGGAGTAAAGGTGTCAAATTTAGACCCAAAGGGAAGGCGCGGGGGGGGGGAGGGCGTGCTAGGGCGTGTTGCGGGGGCAACCACATAAACACGGCCCCGATTGGTGCGAGCCACAAACAAGCATTCTTCACGATCTCCTTTCGATGCTCCCAGACTCTGGTCGAAGTTATACTTACTTACTTACTTGGTACTCAAAAATACCTGCTTATTGATGTAACAACTCTTGACGTTAATCAAGCTCTTTATTCAACATTCTCATACGACAGCGAACAACATACGCCTGCAATTATATCATCCGCCATCTGTTATCACGTCAAAGAACTCTACTTACAAGCCCGAGCAAGTAGCGAATGGACACCACGGCTCAGCAATAATGAACGACTATCTAGAGAGCCCCTGCCCGGGATCCAAGTCCGGCTCTCGCTACAGCCTGTCCAAAGCTTGGGAAGACGACACACTGAATATCCTCGAATACACAGCTGCAATCAGCTTTCCATCACAGCCACAAAACACATCATTCGCCAAAGCAAAGCCACGACGAGTACCAAAAACGGCATCTTTCACTATTCAAGAAGATAGCAAACGGGGCACGACTAGCGTTACCACGACTTCAACGAGACAGACAGGTTTAAAGCGAAAGCCACACGAGAGGAATTCATCGATTCTCGCTCAGCCAGCCCAGCGCTTCCAGCGACCGCGAATCAGTTCAGCAGAGGTACATAATGATCATTCTTTTCAGCCCAAAAGGATTATCGACAACAGCAAGAAGTCGGACGTGCCCAGCGAAGAGCTTCAACCAGAAGATAGGACACGTCTGAGCCACAAGCCCTCCGAATGTGATATCTTGAAGAAGGATGTTCGACGCCGTACAGTGTACATTCCGACGGAAGACACGACTATGCCAGCGGTTTTCATGAGTCTCTTCAGCCCTGTCAAATCGATGGACGCAAACAACGTCGGTGCAAGTTCGGCAGATGAGACAGTACCACTTTACAGCTTGGAAGCACGTATTGCAGCAAAGAAACAATCGAGAATGTCTGCAGTCGAGAAGCCCAGACGAACACCGCTGCAAGCCAGCAGAAAAATTATTCAACAAACTACAACAGTCAGGGATGTTATGGGAAAGAACGGGGGAAAGGAGAATATTCCGCCCGGTCACCTTGTGGACAAGAATCAAGAGTTGCAGAAGAAAAAGCCGCTCGCTGAATCCAACATGAAACCAAGAGAGCCGTTGAGGATGGCATCGAAGGCTATGCAGAACAGTAAAGCGAACGCGACCAAACCCAGGCAATCTAGGGAGCCAGTTTACAAGCCTATCGGCCAGAAATCTTTGATAATTCTGTCGACAGAGCCCAAACCAAATGTCGTCGACCCTAAGACAGCCGACCTCAAACGTACCACTAAGAACCGTTCTGTCCTACAATCACAGCTGTCAAAAGAAACACTCATGGGAGAAAAGCGTTCGATTCAACCTACCCAGCTTTCGCTCCCAAAAATTCGACCTATCAGCATTGACGAACAGTTTCCTATGCTTGGGAACGACATTTCGAATCCGGCCATGTATGAAGATGACTGGCTTTTGCATCAAGAAGTCATCATAACCCAGCTGGTGAATGGTCTTTTCGACTCTGTTGGGGGCAAGCCGCCAACGCATGACCCAGAAACACTTCGACATGAGCTTCTTCACATTTATCAAAGCGACGCCTTTCTTCTGCTTTACAGGCGTCTCCAAGCTTCGATACTTTATGGGTCTTTGGCACCGTCCAAGGATATACTACGCAGGGGAAGTCGTCTCCCGGATGATCTCGGCATGAAAAGGGCTTTTCTGAGTTTTTGGACCGAAACATACGATATGGATGCCTTGAAGGCGGCAGCAGAAAGTATCGTCGGAAGAAAAATTACCTACCAGCCAGTCCGGGCCAGCAACGGGCCATCAGACCTGTCAGCCAAGCAGCAAAAAGCAATGAAGCGCGCAATAGAGGCTTTCTTGGACACCTTTCTTATCCGGAATATGGACAAACAAGACCATGGAGATACTCGAGAAGATAACGTCGGAGGACCCTATCAACGTACAATTCTTCGAAGCATGATGATAATAATTCTTCTCGATACCGCCCGCTTAGCACCTGGGAACTCATTACCGCGGCGGTTGTTTATCGATTCCTCTCCGCACAAGTCTTCTTCGGCTGCATTGCAAGCACTGGCCAACCTGTTGCTTCCTTCGATGGGCGATATCAATCGACAGGTTAATCATCTGAACTGCAACCTGCTCTATCAACAACATCAGTTGCATGATTACGACTTTCGCATTCGTAATCTTGCCGTTGATTTGCGTGATGGTGTTCTTTTGACAAGACTCGTCGAGATTCTGCTTTACCCGAAGTCTTTGCATTCTCAACCCGGAAGAAGCAGCTTAAACACTACAGTCATAGACGGAACATCATTATTCGTGGAGGAGACCACAGAATGGCCGCTCTCTCAAAATCTAAAAATACCCTGTGTCAGCAGAGCAGCAAAGATTTTCAACGTTCAAATAGCGCTTGACGCTCTCAAGGGGACCATCGGCATCGACACCATTGTGAAAGACATTAACGCAGAGCACATAGTTGACGGGTACCGTGAGAAGACCATGGCCTTGCTGTGGGTATTAGTTGGAAAATGGGGCTTGGCCTGGATGCTGGATTGGAATGATGTAAGGAGCGAAATCGCGCGTCTGCAAAAGAAGATTGTTCTTGGCCAAGACCACCAAAGTTGCAGTGTGGACAAATCGTATGACCTGGAGCATGCATCATATGAGGACTTGCTTATCAAATGGGCGTCGATTCTTGCGCGGCTGAAAGGATCGCAGCTTGACAACCTCACGACTAGCTTTGCGGATGGCAAATTATTCGAGAGCATTGTGGACGAGTATGAACTCTACCTCTTGAATGGACCGGATTCTTTGAAAAAACAGCCTGGAGCCCAGCAGGGGTGGCAATCACGCTTGGAAGCTCTAGGCTGTACTTCTCAGTTTGGTAGGTCAGAAGAACACCTTCTATACAGCTCGTAATATTAATCCTTATCAGCATCTCTTGTTGCCGGATCGACTTCCGCCTCTCGCATATTCGATCGAGATTTCGTGCTCGGGGCTCTGACGTTTCTATGCTCTCGTCTGCTGTCGTCAACAAAACGCACTCGCGCCGCTATTGTCATCCAAAAAGCATGGCGACGGATCACAGCCGAGGAAAATGCACGACGTCGTGTGCTCGCCAAAGAGATTGCCGAACAATGTGCAGCTGTTGCTTGCGCGCGTGACCGTCTACTATGGGCAAAGGGCGTGATCGTCAAATGGTGGAGAGAGCAGAAAATGAAGAAAACACAAGGTGTTGCTACCAAGAGCAAAAAGCCAACCAATTCGAAATCAATCCGCCGAATGAGGCTCTAAGTATGAGCGAGGCTGAAAAAAACACAGAGCATTTGTCATTTGGCGTTATAAGGAGTCGTTCAGATCATCCCAAGATTGATAAACATCAGCAATGTCGCGGAGTATCGGATTGGATTATACTTTATTTCTGGCAGGCCAGAATGACTCACCTACAGACTTGTCTTTCATTTGTGAAGTCCGGATACCATAGTATTTTATGATTGATGAAGTTACGAAGTATGAATAAACTGTTACGTTATCGATAACGATCTGCCCGCCCTCTTGCTGCCAGCCCGGCTTATCTTCGGCTAAACTTTTGCTTGCATCTAGAACGCAACCACTAACCACGTCGCCCTAGCGAATCTAGTCGATGGCCAAGATGACGGCTCAGAATCATCTTAAGTGTCTCCGAGGATTCTAGCGAACTTATCATATAAGCTTCATCTAGAACCACCCTGGAGCCAGTTTCGATGCCTAACTGGTTAGTAGTTACAAGTGATATCATTGAGTCAAAATGAAAGACAGCCATGCTACGGGGTATATGACCAACGCAATCGAGCTAGAATCGCAGGCCAGAAACTTTCCCACCAGGTCCAAAGAGCAGAGACTGAATATGACATCCAATGCCACTGCCACCCAAGATGCGCATATGGAAAGGGAGCCGGATCTCGAAACATTATCAGCGGAGTCGCAACAACAATCGCCGGCTGTAGTGGCGCATGCTCTCGAAAAATGGAATGAGCCCTCGGTCAATATAAATCGAGTGTTTGCTACGTTTTGGGCCTTTGTGATGATGGGTGCGAATGATGCTGCTTATGGAGTAAGTTATTTTTCAAGATACGCGCATAGATCTGACTGACTTGTCATATAGGCATTGATTCCTTATGTATGTCAAACAGACACATTCCTCTTTTTAGGAAATTGGTATTGACTTGGAGAATCTTAGCTGGAAACATACTACAACCTCAGCTACACAATCATATCCCTCGTCTTCCTCGCCCCAGTCGTTGGCTACGCCGCCGCCGCCATCTTCAACAATGCCATTCACATGCATTTCGGCCAACGCGGCGTTGCAGCACTCAGCTCCTCCGCCCATTTGCTTGCGTACGTCGTAAACTCAGTGCATCCGCCCTATCCAGTCTTGATTGTTTCGTTCATGTTCGCCGGCTTGGGCAATGGATTCGCCGATTCAGCGTGGAACGCATGGGTCGCGAACCTGGCGAATGCGAATGAGTTGCTGGGATTGTTGCATGGCTTTTATGGACTTGGGGCGGTGCTGAGTCCATTGATTGCGACTTCCTTGATTACCAAGGCAGACTGGCCGTGGTACACTTTTTACTATTTCATGGTTTGACCCCCCCAAACTTTCTTTCGATTCTCTTTTGTATTGATGAAGAATAGATCGGTGGTGCCGCGCTTGAGCTCGGCCTTACGCTCGCCGCCTTCTGGAAAGCAGACAAACACGACTTCCGTAAACGCACTGCTTACACATCCGACCAAGGACAGAAAGATAACCGGCTGAAACAAGCCCTATTCTCCAAAACGGCTGCACGAGTCACATGGCTCTGTGCGGCGTTTCTCCTGGGCTATGTCGGTATTGAAGTCGGTCTGGGCGGATGGATTGTGACTTTTATGATGCGCGTGCGTCACGGTGGCGCATTTGCGAGCGGTATGACTGCCACGGGCTTCTGGATTGGTCTCACCGTTGGACGAGTTGTGCTCGGGTTCGTGACGCCCAGGATTGGGGAGAAGATTGCTATAATTGTATGTTGTGGTTGCCTGTCTTCTTTCCATTAACCACCCCTGACAGATCCAATTTGTAGGTCTATCTAGCTGCCGCAATGGCCTTTGAACTCATCTTCTGGCTTGTCCCACAGTTCTACGTCTCGGCCGTCGCAATCGCCATCGAAGGCTTCTTCCTAGGTCCTCTATTCCCCGCCGCCGTGGTCGCAGCCACAAAACTCCTCCCGAAACATCTCCATGTTTCAGCGATTGGATTCGCAGCTGCACTGGGTGGTACAGGCGCAGCTATTTTCCCCTTTGCGGTGGGAGCAATTGCGCAGTCCAAGGGAGTGCAGGTCTTGCAGCCTTTTGCGTTGGCGTTGTTGGTTGCTGTGTTGGGATTTTGGTTGCTTTTGCCAAAGATGCCGAAGAGTAGGGATTGAGTAACCTGGTATGATACGATGAGTGTATATACGTATAGACTGACGGACTAGCGAGAGCATTGATTTGCATTAGCCGACAGTAAATAAATGATCACGTTGCATTCCCTCTATACATCAGGGGTATCAGAACCAACTATCTCAAGCTTACTCCCACACGACTATCAGATTAAATGATAAGATATTTCTCCGTAACCTCTCGAGCTCCTGCAACATTCCCATTAAGCGCATAGATATTCTGCAACGCAACGGCTGCCTCGGATGAGAAGTCCTCCACGGGAATGTCTTTTGGCTTCTCATCTTTCTTCCCACCGTGATCTGGAGCCTTTCCTTTATCTTCACTGCTACCATCCTTTCTATTCTTTTGGGTAGATTTGATCTGATCACCTAATTCTAATGCACGCTCGTAACACGGTATGGCTTGATGTAACAAGCCAAGAGAATGATAAACGCGCCCATAGTTGTACTCTACTTCTTGAATTTCACTGAGTGACGAGATATCGGTTTCCGTTTGATCCTTGGCACCGTTGTTGACCTCTTGGTCGATCTTCTTCTGACAACGCACTTTGCGATACAAAGACATGAATGATAGTCCTTGTAAAATCAGATAGTGTCGGTTCTCCGCCTGTCGTTTGAGAGCATGGTGGATGTAACATAATGCGATGGGGAGCAGAATCCCTGGATTATCCGGATCAAGTGCATATGCTCGATAGTAATAGTTCAAGGCTGGGTAGAAACTGTTCCCAGAGTAAAGGATATGACCGTACAATACCAAAAGGGCGACGTCCATGTCTTCTGCCACTATTAGATCGCCATTGTCCCGGCGGGTAGTCAAAGACACCTGCTTTGGTGGATTCTTCGAGCTTCGCGTTGCCTTTACCGTGGATTGTTTGGTAACTACCGATTTTGAGGTCGATGTCTTCATTAAGTGATGATCTTCAGGCAAAGTGGAGTCCATAGCTTTGACTTGTCGGAGCATAAACTTCATGCTCGGGGAAGCATGAAAGAGGGATCTGTTAGGATCGCCGCATAATCGGCTCAAAATAGAGAATAGTCGGTATGTATCCGTTACGAATTGATAATCTTTGGTGAACCATCGCGCTTCGCTGACTAATGTCTCTTCGTCGTATGCTCGAAGAGCGCACGCTATCACAATATCAGAAAAAGCTCATGGAGGACAGGTACATGGTTAACTCACTGAACCAGCAAATATGAATTTGCCGTACTTTGTCTTTATAATGATACCAAACACTGGCGTCAGCAGCGGCAGCTAGAATATCATATGCTTCGTCCTTGTCACCTTGTCCAGATACAACAAAGGCGTATTCAAGGAATATTTCAAACCATTCGTCAAATGATATGCCGTAATAGTCGGTTGGAATACTCGTCGGAGTTACTTCTGTGCTAGTTTGACCTATGACACACCATTAGTCCGTTGTCTACAGCTTGGGCCGTATTTTGATCCTACCAAGCCATTCTTGCAATCGATCAGCCACCTCCTGAACCTCGTCCATAACATTTCCCTTCTTCTTTCCTCCTTTCTGCTCTTCCCGCGAGTACCCAAGGAATATCATATGTTTCTGCAAAGGATAAAACGCGCGGTTAGTTCGAAAGTCATGCAACAGTGCATCCGCAATATCAAGCCAATCCTCCGTTGCATCAGAATCCCCAGCCCGCATGCTCGAGCGGAGATCGTTCATCTTCAAATACAGATATTGTACCTGCTGTGGGCGGTTTGCATCACCATCCTGCAATATCTCGTGCCGAGCCACCTCGTTCGCTAAATGCCTGGGCACGATTCGTGTTGAGATGTGAGTATCGCCCTGGAACTCTTTAGCGAGCTGCGCTATCCGACGATCTTTACGCCGCCTTCGACTGCGACCCCTGGCTTCGCGGCCTAACAAAACCGCCTGATTTACGTAATAGAGTGCCTGGTCTCTTTCGCCCATCGTCTCATAGAGTTTAGCTAGATTGACTCGACATTGTAGATTCGTAGGGTCATTCTCTGCTACCGTAAGATAGCAAGATTCGGTCAGGCCGAGGTCTGAGCAGGCAAAAGCGCATTCGCCCATAGCTAGGAAGAAGCTGACATCGGCGTAATCCTCGGTGAGCTGTAGTGGCCGATAAAACCGGAGTGCTTCCGGAAATAAGCCCGCATCTTTCAACGCATCTGCAGCTTCCCTATAAAGATCGGCGTAGTCAAAGACAGTGGAAGTCTCTGAATCATCATCTGGACTGAGCCATTCGAAATGTGCCTGCAGATGACTTGTTAAACGAGAATCTTTACAGCTGTGGCCGAAATATTGACTTACCAATGCCTCTTCAAAATGACGATCGCCCAATTTCAGGCGAAATGTGCCTAATTTGATGCGTAGTTCCATTGGAAGCCCCAAACCATATGAGTCTATCGGGTAGGTATCAGGTATAAAACCATCGGTCTTAATACGACGAGGTGAATCAGCAGCATCCCATTCTCGATCATCATCAATATAAGCATCCCATATCGTATCATTCTTTCGGCCGAGGAGCCACCTTGATACGGATGACAGGAGTTGCAATCCTTTCCTGGGATCCCCAATATACGCAAATAATTCTGCGCAAATGTTCACATCTGACCAAGAGAATGCCATATTTTCATCGTTGTCAAGGCTCATGTAGTAGTCAATGCTATCCAGATAATAATCAAGTGCTTTTTGAACGTCTTGCATGTCAATGTATGTTTCAGCCAAATGTCGAAGAGCTCGGATATTGTGAGGAACTTCTTTGAGAATTCGTTCATATTCAGTTGCTGCTCTGCCGTTGTATCCCAATTCGCGGTATGCAGTAGCTCTCTGGAATCGAGCGTTATAGCTTTTTCCATCGATCTCGATAATACGACTATAGCAATAAATCATATCATTCAAGGTCTTTTGTCGGTCCTCTCCGGCTCTTTCTTGAATCAGTCTTGCGACTTTGTACCACACAGTCGGATCTCGTGGACGAGTGTGAGCACCGCTGAAAAGAGCCGTGACCGCTTTATCCTTATCCCCTCGAGCGAGAAAGATTTCAGACAACAGAGAATGAGCTGCAAACATTTCAGGGTTGACAAGGATGGCTTGCTGAACCAGTTCAATCGCGCGGTCATAGTCCCCATCGATGAATGCTTCAGTAGCCTGGGAATGAAGCATCTTGAACTCCGGACTGGGTTCAAGCGGCCGCCTTGGCCCTCGCCTGATGCCTTTTCCTCCCCGTGCGCCATAACGACCACTGAAGGGGCCATGACCTCTGCGACGGCGTTTCCGCGGACGAGGCGAAGCTTCGTTGGAGTCATAGTCATCATCCTCTTCACTCTCAGGGTCACTGGAGGCCTGGTAATCCGGATCTTTTGGAACAGCTCTCATAGCAGAGTAATCATCATATCTAGAACGAGTTAGGTTTGATCACTTAGGCATAAGGAAGTCCCTGAGATGGATTGGAATCTTACACTTCCTTTCGTTCATTCCACAATCGATCGTCGTCTTCATCTTCATCATAATCATCAAGATCGTCAGACTCGTCATTAGAACCACTTAGATCGACCTGTTCTTGAAGTAGTCTCTGCTGGCCTATGGACATGGATGCCGTGCCCAAAGGGGTATATTGACCGAAGTCTTCAAAGGTTACGTCCTCCGAGCCGGGCTCCAAAGTAAGATAGCTCGAGTCGAAGAGGCGCGGATCAATGGCGGGGTCTATTGGCGGCTGGACTTCTTGATACGAAGAGCCCGGGTAGTCGCCAACGCGACCATGAGAATTGTCATAGCCGTCCATGGCTCAAGGGGCGCGCAGTCTAACCTACTTGATCATCTGGAGCTTTGTCAAGATACCGATGGGCGTGGGTTGATGACATTTGAGATCGAGCGAGTCAAGTGGCGGCGCATACAAGGGGCAAGAAGGAGGAAGGGTGGTTAAGCAAAAAGGAAGGAAGCTTGAAGATACCCACGGTAGCCAATCAGAGACGAGGATAATGTATCCACATTGAAAAGTCACGTTAACTCTGGCCTAAATTGTATTATATTATAATTATATTCGCTTCAGTTTTACTTGACAATCACGATGTGATGAATTTCGAGAACAAGAGAATGGCATTGTTTATGCACATTTGTGCCTCAGTGGGCTGATATGCTATTTCGCAGTTCATTCAATTACTACTTACTAGTACTTAGTAGTTACTCGTTGATACCCTGCCTTGTTCGGGCACAACAAGTCAGTCGTGTCAAAGAGATTCCCAACGGTCGGCCTTGTCTTGACTTCTATGTCGCAAATCTAACAAAGTATTGAATCAAATGTCCAGGTCTAGATAAGCAACTAAAATAGCAAAGCATAGTTTCTGCCTTAAGAAGGTGGCTCGGTCTAGACGTTGAGACTTGACAGGTTTGTCAGTTGAAACTCAGCCCGCCCTCCGTCTCTCTCTCTCCCACCAGTCACCACCTTCCCCCCCTGCAACTTATTCTTTATCCTCTCCACATCGCTTCTCGTCGTCCTCTCCTCCTCTTCCCTCAACACTCCTCCTCATCTTCTCGAGATCTTATTATCCTTCTTTCTTTTCTGCTTGTTTATTTTTCCTTTCGTGTTTTTCTTATCTTCGCCGAGGACTGGCACTCTGTTGTGTTTGACACACGCTGCCAGCATCCGGGTGCCTCTCGTTGTCTCGCTTGACCTGACTGTTGTTTGCTCCGACCCGCCAACCGGTCTCTCTGCTCGTTTTATCGAACTACCGAACATCCAGTGCTCGACTTAAAATCGTGCAAATACTTAATACGTTCTGTGCAGCCACTGGACTGGTCTGTACCTAACCCTAATTCCTGTTAAGAAAAATTCAGGCGCTATTTGCCCGGATCTCTCGCGATCGATTGTTCCTACGACTGCGTGACCCGAAAACTGAGAAATCCTCCGAGAACCGACGAACATACAACGAACTGACCACGTACTCAACTCAATATGGCCAGTCACATTATCGGAAATAGGAACAGCACTCCAGAGGCGTCCAAAGCAACTCTGCGACCTCCTTCATCTGCTCGTAATCTCGGCGGTTCCCATCAGTTAAGGGCATCTGCAGACATGTCTGGATTTCCGAGCCCGCTCTCGACGCGCAACATCCGTCCCTCCTCCGAAGTGTTCTTTAATCAGCAATCACAAGGCCAGGGTAATGCAGACGATGCCTTGGATCAGGCCGCCCAGCAATGGATTGCCGATATTGATCAATTTGAGACCACGTTGGAAGAAATGGCGGCCGCGACCATTGACCAGGATTTCAAAGACGAACTGAGTGCTATTGAGCAATGGTTCCGCGTCTTGAGTGAGGCCGAAAGGACTGCAGCTTTGTATGCTCTGCTGCAACAGACTACTCAGGTGCAGATTCGGTTTTTTATCCAAGTCTTGCAACAAATGGCAAAGAGCCACCCAATGTCCGGAGTGCTCTCCCCGGCAAACTTTGGCGAGAAGGGTTTGTCGACCACTTTCTCAGGATCTATTGTATTTTGACTGACAATTACTAGACCCCATGTCCAACCGCTTGAGTGACGCAATGTCAAAATTGAACATCGTTGAAGGCTCCCGTAATTCTTTGGGGCGTCCTCCCCCATCGCCCGGTGCGAAACGAAATTCCGGTCTTGATTCCTCTACCATCAACGCAATGTTCCCCGACGCTGCAGCAGCAATTGCTAAGAAAAAGGCTGAATTTACTCAACAGACCGGTAATGCTCCTTCTTCAAACCGGAACAGTGCTGTCTTTGGCGGAGATCGTTCCTCCCTGGTGGCACCGACTATCTCCGCTCCTGACAGCAACAAACCGCCATCTTCTCCATGGGCTCAGCGAGCTCCGGAGTTGCAGCCTCCGATTGCTCGTCCCAAATCCTCGTCCGGACAATTGCAGCAACAGCCGATGGGTCAGTTCAACCAACCGAATGCGGGCGGTCTACGTTCTCCGCATATCGGTAATGTGCAGAATCAAACCATTACTGCTCCAGAGATATCCCACGACCCGCCTCTATTGTCACCATACAATATTGGAAACTCCAGCTGGGCTTCAATGACCAATACACCCATGGCACCGACATTTAACACTCAACAGGCCGGCGCCACTCAAGCCGACATGGTTGCAAACGCTACCGCGATGAAACTAGCAGCCTTGTCCACGGTGAATAATCGCATTGCATTGGACGATGCTCGTAAGTATCGTCGTGCGCGGTCAAACGATGGGCACGGAAAGAATTCCAATGCCGGTCATCTTTCTCCCGGCCTAGGTCCTAGCATACCTGGGGCGAACCTCGTCATGGTCAACGATGCCGGTCAGGTTCTGAATGCGCAGCAAATTGCTGCCCTTCAAGCCCAGCAGCAAGCTGCCTTGGCTGGTCGTAGATCTCGCCCGAGTTCTCCCGGTATTGCATTGCAAGGCCCCCTTGGTCAAGTCGGTTTCACGTCTCCTCAGAACAATGGATTTCTAGCGGCCTATGATCCCAACAATGCCCTACTAGGAAACAACTTGAACTCCTTGGGACTTGGGCAGTATAGTATGGGATCTGAAGGCTACCTTTCTGACCACTCCGAGGTACAACGTGGACGATCGCCTCGTGGCCGCCGTGGAAGCTCAAAGCCACCCGAAGATCCTACTGACCCCAACCTGCTCAAGGATATTCCAGCTTGGTTACGCTCGCTCCGTCTGCACAAGTACACGGACAACCTGAAAGATCTCAAGTGGACGGATCTGATTGAGTTGGATGACAAGGGACTGGAAGATCGTGGTGTCAATGCTCTTGGTGCCCGAAACAAGATGCTAAAGGTGAGTTTTTTCACATATCGAAACAAGGAAACAAAGCTAATAAGTATGCTAGGTTTTCGAACAAGTCAAGGAAGCCAAAGCCGACGGCAAGCTCGATACCTCTGCGTAAGCTTGCCAACGTATATTCAGGGCTTACAATTCATGAACGTCGATCAGAAAGAATTGATATTACTCCTGGGAGAGTTTCCGCATGATTCAGGCATGATCATGCATACATAATAATATCGAAGGTGAGCTATGTACAAGGTTGCCTTGTCTGGCTCGCCCCATGCACCGAAAATTGACCTGTATCTACCTGAACTGCTTGCATTTGGACTAAGCTATGTGATGTGATGAGAAGTGACGTGACGTGGGATGACCATTTCGATTCGATGTTTTCGTGTAGGATTTGATTTGATGCGAAGAAAGATAGGAGGTACATGATGTTCTTCTTTTAGTGGTTAATAATATGAGATGTAGTTGAAATATACCTCAATTCAAAATTTCAAGCTGTGCAGGATGACCTGAATATTTTCATCTTGAGTGCTGAATATATCGTCTTTGTTGTGGTATTCGTACCGTAATTCTCTAAGTATTTATGGGTGATCAATACCGGTCTTGGCAAATAATTTACCGCCATCAACCTCGACCTCGAACATCATATGGCATCCACCAAAGACACAACGAAGCTTGGATAACAAGTCTCTATCGCACAAGCCACGAACAGTGCAAGACAATCACCATATACGTATTATCAGATATACATATATTCACAGAAATCAAGCAAAAATGCCGCCCACAAGACAGGAGCTTTCCCTCCTCATCCATCCCCTCGTTCCCGAAGCCGTTCAACATAATAGACGAGTACGACTTTCAGCCCATCTCTGAAACCAGAGCGCATCGCTAATCATAAATTCTCATAGGTGCTATCCCAACTACGATCCCTCACAGCCTTTATTCTAGGCATCTCTGCCGGTATCCTCGGTCTCCAATCCACGGCCGGTTTCGCATTCTATTTTGCCGGCACACTACTCGTCTCCGGGCTCGTACAAATCCTACTTCTCGGTCCATCGCCTACCTCGACAGGTGGGGCAGGCGCATATTTCCCCGGCGCAAGTGGCGGTGAGATTGAAGGGATCGATGATTTTGGGAAGATTCGGGCTCGTGGAGGTGCCAATGGGAAGCCAATCCAGAGGAAAGGTGCGTGGAGGGATGTTTGGTTGGGTGGTGGTGTGATGTCCGAGGCGTTGAGTGGATTTGTGCTTGGATGGGCTGGTGTGGGTGGTGTTTTAAGGTGATCTTTTCATTCTAAACTTCGGTTTGATAGAGGAAGGAAAAGCGGAGAACGAGAGTGGTTTGTTATGTATATATGTCTATGTTTCAAGAAGAAATTGACATTACTATTCAGTTTAGAGGACACTCCTTTCTAGGGCTTATACTGGTTATGAAACCTCTTCATTCGCCAGATCTATTTTCTAAAGGTACAACAAAACAATTGACAGTCTATAAAGCAAAGTGAAAGAAAAAAGAAAGGAATGTCACCTCTTGTCTAACCACCTCTGCCACCCCTACCACCACGTCCACCTCCACGTCCACCAGCCCCAGCAGCCTTCGCTGCAGCCGCAGCTTTCCGTCGTGGTTTTAAAGTGAAAAGCGTACCGATCTTAGCCACAACTAGCCACACAGCTAATACAGGCAAGCTCAACGAGAGCGAATAGGCACCTCCCTGAGACCATATATGCTGCTCAGCTAGCCACATGGAATGAGCTGGGAAGAAGTAGCTTATGCGGTAGAAGTTGTTGGATAGTTCTATAGGGCTGCCGGCACTCGATACTACAACATACTCGTTAGTATCAGGAGCCGGCTGGCGGGTTGGTTGTGACTTACCATTAGTGATCATCCAAGTAAACATGCAGAAAGACATGTACTGCTGCGGAACAAAAGCGGTTAAAATGTCCAGTACATCGAACACTATCATGGAAAAGACCCAGTACAGAGTCCAAAGTGAGAAGAAGAGTCGTGTGTTGATGGGGTAGGATTCTCGAAATATCATCTGCCATGCTGTCAGACACAGGCCTGCGAAACATGCCCATGCTGTGGAGATTGGTAGCCGTCTTTTGAAGTAGTCGAATGTGGATATGGTGTGTAAGCGGCCGAAAGCCATGGTAAGCCCATTCAGTGACATTAGAAACTGATGAAATGTCGGTAGTCGGTATTGATATCTGAAAATGAGCGGGCAGAGATAGACTTACAAAGAATTGACAAAGAACTACCACCACAATCAAAAGCGTGTTGAAAACCATTCGGTCTCCGAATGTGAAGGAGCCATAGCTGGTATCAATGTATCTATAGCCGACTGGGTCGAAGATGATATTGACTTGGGCCTCAGATAGTGTGGTTTCATTTGACAAAGCATCCATGATGAGTGGTAGCGATGTCTGCCGAATGAATCTGGTCTTCGCATCGGCAACAATTGCTTTTAGGTTATTCAAAACTACAGATGGGTAGAAAGCAGTATAGCGGGCGCCTGTTCCGACGTTAGGTCTGGAAAACACATAATGGGAAGGAAATCATACTATTTCCAAGAAGGACGTAGGTTTTCTGGAGAATGTATTCCGACACGTTCGTCCCAGCAATTACGCTATCAAAAGCTTGCGTTGAGTTTGCATTGACGTATGCAGCGCCCCAAAACTTTCCCTTGAAAACAGCTTCTTTGACTTCATCTGGTGTGTACAAGTCGGCTGATGCTACCACATATGTTGGATTTGTAGCTGGTCCATTAGCCGCATTGACGGCAGCGAGGAGCGCCTCGCCAGCTGAAGATCCGTCATAATCAACAATGAGCATCCTGGCTTTGTACATATATTGAGAGCCATTGTAGTAGCTACCCAACATCCATGTTAAGTTCACTGTATCAAGCAGTTAGCTGGGTTGAAATAGGCGGTTTTGACAGACTGCGGCGTATTTTTTACTTACCCCAAAAGACAAGTGTGATAAGGATTGAGGAAATTGCAAGCTTCTTGAGAAATAATTTATTCAAATTTGGAACCTCGAATTTGGGACCTGAAGCAACATTGATAGCTGCTGTTTTGGCATCACTGTCTTCGTCCTTGGGATCAAGAGGGATAGCTGGTGTGGCAGCAGTCTCAATTGCAGACGCCGATATCATTTTCTCGAGGCTGTGCTCGCTGACACCCTGCATATTCGTGGAAGATGAGGTAGAGGACATGATGCAGAAGCAGAAGCGAAGGGACTTGATGACAGGCTGCTCTAGTAAGTCAAGATACTATACGCTTAATATAGCGAAGTTTTACAATGATTCAAACATGTTTCCTTCCAAGTAACGCTCAGTTTGACAACCCATTAATTCTATTCTATCATCAACAGATTAACCGGGTCTTTCGTGGCCGAGGCTTTCGGGTCCGAAGAACGGGGAGTCAATTCGCAGACTTCTCGTGGACAAGGTTCACATTCGGCCACCACACGCCAATACATCTCCTAGAACGACTAGAAACTCTTGCAATCATTCGACAAGTTCGTATAGGATAAAATACAGAGTATACTAGCGTGACACCTTGTAGCACGCTTCGGCCGAGGTGGTGTCACATGACCCAACAACCCTAATTTCCTCCCTCGGCCGGGCATATTCCAGACTTGTCGATGGATCGATGCCCCTCTCCGACTTTTTTCCCTTGCTACGAATTTATCTCCGCACAGTGACTAGTTAGAACTGGGTAACATAAGCCGATTGTAGGGGTATATAAGGAGACAGACATTGAGACACGCGGGGCAACATCCTGTTCCTTCGTAGGATTACTTTCTAGCATCATTGACGAGCAATACTGTGAAGGCATTCTACAAAATGATCACTCAACCCGTCAAAACCTCCTACGGCCTCGTGCAAGGCGTTGCATCGGAATTCAAGCCCGAGATAACAGTGTTCAAAGGCTTGCCATACGCTGCCTCGACTGCTGGCGAAAACAGATGGCGAGCTCCTCAGCCACGAACGCCATGGGAAGGCGTATTGGTGGCAGACAAATTTGGCCCTCCATGCCCTCAAATACCCTTCGGACCAATGAATGTGCTTCCCGATCAGAGCGAGGATTGTCTGTCTTTGAATATCTGGACTCCTGTCCACGATCCCGCGGAGAAATTGCCTGTCTTTGTTTGGATTTACGGCGGTCGATTCATCGCCGGATCGGGGTCTGAGCAAGCCTACGATGGTGCAGGACTTGCTTCCAAGGGCATCGTTGTGGTGACTCTCAACTACCGCGTTGGCATTCTCGGGTTTTTGGCCACGCCAGAACTAAGTGAAGAGTCTGGGCATAATGCGTCTGGAAATTACGGTATTCTCGACCAGCAGGCTGCGCTGAAATGGGTACAAGAGAATATAGCAGCATTCGGAGGAGACACTACAAAGATAACCATCGGAGGCCAGTCAGCCGGAGGTGCGTCGACAGGTATTCACGTTCTCTCGCCTCTATCGCGTGGTCTGTTCCGTGCTGCAATCCCACAGTCTGGATGGCGGTATTCTCGCGATCCTCTACTGAGCGGACTGGCACCGGCATATCGAACTAAGGAGAAAGCCGAGACCCAAGGTCTAGCGACATTGAAAGAGAAAGGTGCTACCAGCATTGTGGAAATGCGCAAGTTGCCGCTCGATGTACTTTTGGTGGGAAATAACAAGAATGACGACGTCTGGGGTGTCCCACCTTTTTACCGACCCTGTATCGACGGCTGGGTTCTGCCCTACAATTACGAGGAATCACTTGATAAGGGCATTCAAGCTGATATCCCAATATTGACAGGTCACAACGCTGACGAAGGAGGTACATATGCTGATCCGGAGTTTAATGCTGATGACTTCAAGTCTTGCGCACAACAAAAATATGGCGCCGCGTTTGTTGAAGAATTTTTGGGACTATACCCTATCAACGAAAGTATCGATGCTCGGGAGGCGTGGAACCAAGCTGCGCGGGATCATTCGCGTATTACAGTCTCGTTGTGGGCTGATCAATTCCATCAACATTCTCACAGTCCTGTGTACGGCTATTTTTATTCACATGCGCCACCTGCACGCCAGGGAGGTCCCGATGCACCTCCATCGCGTCAAGCAATTGGTGCTGCTGGTCCGGAGAGCTATGCCCCGAAGCAAAAAGAATCTGAAAGCGAAAAGAAGGGACAAAAACTGCGTATTTACGAGTCAGACGTACCCCGATCGAGCTACACATACAGCAAGACGGGACCTGGGTCTCGATATGGCACGTTTCACGGTGCTGAAATTCCCTTCGTATTGAACAACCTTTATGCTCAGGATGGATATCCATACGGCGATGCTGATCATGTGGTGGCGGAGACGATGTCAACATACTGGGCTAATTTCATCAAAACCGGCAACCCTAATGGTGATGGACTGGAGGAGTTTGTTACCACGACGCCTGAGAGAATAATGGGACTGGGTGACAAGTGTGGTCCTTTATCATTAGCGGAAAATGAGCGAAGAGTGGGATTCTGGAGGAAGTTTCTTGCTGCTCAGAGTTCTTGGTAGAATATGACGCTCAATTGAGATTTATAATTATTTGTGTCATTGAATTGATTTTTATTGATATCTTAGCCGTTCTCGAATCAGGATAGCATACAAATGAACATCTCTATAAACTAAGAGCCGATTATTGTCATCTTCTCAGTAGACCTTGTAAGGTCACCGTTCCAAGTGTTTACAAACACCTCTTCCTCAACTACATGGCATTGGCCGATTAACAGCCTCTCCATAATAACCCTATGCGCCTCTTCCGATTTATCACCACATGCATCCGAAATGACTGTAGTAATAAGACCCGAATCTGCTGCCTGCTTTGCGGTGTTGATCACACAACCAGAAGTGCTGAATCCCGCCAGCAACAAGGATTTCACACCATGCTGGTCCAAAAATTCCCGAAGTCCATACGACCCCAGCGCAGAGACATGACTCGGTGGACGCCAGAAAATGTATTCATCGGCCGTAGCAGCAAATTCTGCGGGTTCACCTTTGCTTTCTGGGTCGGCGTTGCTCATCTTGCTTTTGATTCCGTTTACGCGTGTAGCCATTTTGCGTTCAGGGGTAGTGACAGCTTTGAGATCGATCATGCAGTGGACTATGAGTATTCTCTGGGCTCTTGCCCACGTTCGTAGATGTACTGCTTTGTCAAGTGCCAGTTGACCGGAGGATGGTTGCGAGGAGACTATAAATTTGTGGAAATCGAGGAGAAGTAGTGCGGTTTTGGTGCCATCCACGGCGAGTGGTGAACATGGGTCTTGGGTGTCAAGGATGTGAGGAGGAGCGTTGTTCATTGTTTCGAGTAAGAATATGACTTTGGTTTTGATGCAGTTTTGAAGTATTACACCGCTTACTTCCGAGGTGTATGGGATGATTCGAGTTCATATAGTGCTCTAAAACTCTCACACACAACCCTAACCCTGCTTCATGTGTCGGAGATATTCCGTGGAAGATCAGACATCGGCCGAGCATTCGGTGACTTGTGGAGCGTGAGGGAAAGCAAATTCTTTGAAATTTCGTCTGATGATTAACACGTTCTCATAACAGAAGAAGTTTTGAGTGTTGGTGGATGAATCGATTAATGTACTACTAGCAAGCGTAAAACTTATAATCAAGTCACTACCTATCGAGATGGGCAGAATTCCATGTTTCAGGTACAGACATCGACATATACAACTGCAGACTATATATCACATTTACAGATTCTTCACGGCAATCTTGACGACTTCGTCCAAATTGGTATTGTTAACCGGCTGTCCATCCCCAGTCAATAAGCTGATAGCATCATGTGCCACAAACTGTGCGAGAACCGCAAACGTTTGATGAGCTGCTGTCAATCCATCTTGCAAACTGATTAAATCAGCCCATTAGAAGGATAATCTTGACCGAGTGATGATGCGTAGGATAACTTACAAGCCATCAATATATTGATCGACGAACTCTGTTTGTTGAGTCGCCGGTATCATACCCCAAACCTGTGTCCTGTCCTCCGGCACGCTAGCAGAGGGCCAGCGTCCATTGGCCTCGTGAAATGTGATAATTGCATGCGCTGCAATCAGGTAGTCGTGGAATGAAACGTTTTGTTCAGGGTGAAAGGTATTCTCGACGACGGATTGTACTGTGTATTGGATTAATTGTTTGCTACCTTGCGGCACATAAAGAATGCTTACCCAATGCGCGCTTTGCATCGGTCCAGGGAAGTAGATCCGATTCAAGGGTGATAAAAGTTGATTTCTCGCCCGTTATCACTGCTCATCTCCAAGTTAGAGGGTGTTATCTTGTGTGTAGTATATCCAGATGTCGGGTAGGAAAACATACGTGATAGCTCTCCGTATTGACATCGCATTTTGCAGTTGCTGCCGACGCCCCTCATGATGATTATAGGCAAATCTTTTGTTCATATCAATATTAACAAAACCAAGCCGATATCTTGCGCAGTCGCTTACCCGGCCATCGTAAACATGCCAGCGCCAACTCAAAGGAACGAGGCTGATCAGCACAAAGCACAAGGTCAAACGACTTGAAGTAGTTGCTGTCTGAGGTGATAAACTGTTCAGGATCCTAGATTCTATCATTAGATCATAGCTGCGGAAATCGTGCATGAAAAACTTGCCCGGTCGATAATCTCGCACATTGTCTGCTCTTGAAGCTTCCCCAGGCGCCCTACTATGGAAAATTTGTTTACGCCTATACAATAATCTCAGCATTCGTCACGCTCTCTAGTCTAGAATCTATGAGTGTACCTACCATGCGTCGTCAGATTGAGCACAATCTCGTCTATCAGACTGCCCTCTCCTACGATGAGGACGCGAGCGTTCGCTAGAGTAGTCAATTGAATCATCGTATCTTTGCTTGACTGCGTCACTGTCCGTGTTCTGATACTTAGGGTTCGAAGTAGTGAATGAAGCAGCCCAGGAATGGCCCAAATGGGTATATACATAAGGAAAATGATTAATGCTGATTGGTCGCTGATCTTGTCCGCCAGGGCTACAACACTTCGGCCGAACCAGAGTACCGTCCTTCACCACCTGATACCTAGACCCACCTGTTACCTAATTTCCGCCATATAAAATCTATAAAATCTGCCATTTTTAAAAGCCTATAACTCACCCAAATTAATATAAAAATAATTCAAATTTTAGATAGATATTTATTATATATTAAATTTTTATAATATATTAATAAATTAAATTAAAATTTTTAATAAAGCTTAAAATTCTTAATTAAAAATAAGATATATTTAGTCTATTT
>JACVQZ010000356.1:0-17794 GCA_019828575.1 Talaromyces thailandensis | reverse complement strand
AATATTATATATATTAATAATAAATTAATATTCTATATTATTAATAAAGTAATATATTTTAATATTATATATTAGTTTAAAAAGATCTTAGTAAAAGCAATATAAATTATACTATAGATTATATAAATTAATATATATCTTAGTCCTCTTAATTTTATTATTATTAATACTAGCAAGAACTTTATTAATAAGGAATTTTTATAGAATATTTTATTAATAAATATTATAATTACTACTATATTTATTAAAATATATTAATTAATTAATATTATTAAATATTATTATACTATATTACATTATTCCTATAAAATTATATAGAAGGAACTACCTAATATATCTATTAAAATAACCTTATAGATAGCTATTAAAGCTATTAATAATATTATAAATCTAGATAATCTTATTCTAACTTTTCTTATATTTAGAGTCTATCCCTAAATAACTAAATATAATTCTTTATTATCTACTATCACCTAATAAACTAAAGCTATTAAAAAAACTATAGATAAAGTTTAAAAGATAAATACTTAATAAAAAATTATTAATACTATTAATATATAAAATAAATCCTTATTAATTATTATACACTATCTCCCTCTTAATTCAGATATGCTTATATAAAGAGAAGAAAACACTAGATATATAAAAAAATAAATAAAACCATATAAATTATTAGTAATTAAAAATAAGATATATATTATTAAATTTTTTTATAGTCTAATCTTATTTTAATTAATTATTATTAAGCTATATTACTCTAAATTTAAAGTATATCTAGATAACTCTACCTTTAATAATAGAATTATATTCTAATTAGATTTAGAGATTCTATCTTTATTATTAGTTATTATCCTATAGAAAAGACTCTAAACTAAAATAATTATAAATTAATATTTATAATAAAAATACTACCTACTAGTATATTATAAGAATAATAATGTATAGTATACTTTTCTTAGCTAATTTATAGAAGAATAAGAATATAATTTATATAATTAATTTATAGCTGCTACTCTAGCTAGATTTAAAGATTCATAATAAAAAAAGATTAATAGACTACTTAAATAAGAGATTTTTAAATATATATTAGAAGAAGATATCTTTTTAAATATCTAAATCTTTATTATAAGATTTATTAATAAAATAAAGAATTTTAGCACTAATAAAATCTTTAAGAAATTATGCTTTATTATATAAGCTTATAATAATAAAAATAAGAAATACATACTAATATAGTTATTAATAATATAATAAATTAATTAATAAATTATTCTTTATCTTAGTATAATTGTAGATAATATATATTATTATATTTATAATATTATATAGGCTTATATCTAATTAATAATAAAGCTTAATTATAATTTTTATATATAGATTATATCTAAATTTATAGAATATTTCTCTAGAGCTATATTTTTTAAGATTATATATCTTCTTTATAGAATTCTTAAAACAGATAACTATTGATTTTATATATACTATAATCACTATATAGAAAAGTTTAATATAAAAATATTTACCTATAATTTATATCTCCTTCACTACTCTAATCTAAACTAAGGATTCAGCATCATTAATATATAAATTAATAATATTCTTATTATCACTAACAACATCTTTATAATATAAAAAGAGAAAAAGATTTAATATATAAATATTCTCTATAAGCTCTAAAAAGAGCTAATAAATAATAATTTACTAAAATTTAATAGTATAGTTATTATAGAGACTATCTAGAGTATTATACTTATCTAGAAATGTATCTATAATTATATTAAACTTATATAAGATTAACTAATAAATATTATAAATTTATATAATAAGGTATAAAAAAGTGCTATACTAAAGAAGTAATATATTATTTAATAAGCTCTTAGTATATATATTATTTTAATATCTTAATTTAAAGCTTCTTTTGATCTATTCTTTATAGTATAAATAATAAATCTTTAAAAGAATAATATAATAGTATTAAATAAATACTTATAATAGTAACTTAATAATTCTAAAAGAGAACTACATCTTATTAAATTTAATAAGAAAATATTATATCTTATTATTTTTATTAATACTATATTCACTAATAATAAGAATTTATTTTTATAATTTAGCTATATTATTATACTAGTAGATAAATCTAATAATATAAATATTCTCTATTAGTTCTCTATAAAATGTAAGAGGATTATTTAAAGTATATTTAGCTTAAAAATATATATTTTAATAAATAGATTTAATGCTGTAGCTATAGTCAAGTTAATTCTTATATAACTATTTTATCTTACTAAATTACTGCCTTTAGTTATTTATATTAATTTAAAAAGTTTATATAACTACCTTATTAAGCTTAGTATAATATAGAAGAAATAATTTATAATTAATTTTATATATCTCTAATAGTTATATAAATAATAAGAGATTATAGAGGTTAAATAAATTAATAATAATAGTAACTTTATTAATATTATAATAAAGAGTAAATTATACTATACTTTATAAAAGCTTATTAATATAAATAAGCTCTAAATTAATATTAATAGTTAGATTAAAAGAGTAACTATAATATATAATTTTAATTCTAAGGCTATAAGATTTACTATACTATTAAAATCTTTAGAATAGTAGTTATATAATTAAATATTTTATTTTATATTATTTCTTACTATTTTCTTATATTTTTAATATTTCTATTTTATTTTTTATATACTTATTTATTATATTAGATTATATATTATTTACTATACATTTTTTCCTTTCTTTTAGAGAGTTGCTAGTATTAGATTATTAATATTATAGTTTAGCACTTTTATATCTTAGGTATAGGAGCAGGCATAAATATATAAAAATAGAATAATATATCCCCTAGCACCCATATAGCAATCTCCTATATAGCTAGCTATCCTCCCTAGATCTCTACAGTTTTAGAAATTAGTCTTTTATTATTAAATAATATATATATTAATAGGCTTATTACCCTAGGGCTGTTGGACTGCTCTACTACCTGTCTATGCTTTTATGATACAGACCGTAGTAAACCGACAAGTAGTAATTATAAAATAGTATTTATTATTTAAAAAATTAAAGTAATAATTTTTTTTAAAATAAAAATTTTTAAGATACTAATCTTATTAAATATAATTATTTTTTTCTAGTTTATAGGCTAAGTAGATTTTATATAATTTATTAATATTCTCTATTTATCTATCTAAGTTTAAAAACTTAGGTAGTTTATAATAGATTTAGAGAGATAAATAAAGTCTTTAATTTTTTTAGTTAGATTATTATTTTTATTAAAATTCTACTTATTAAAATATAAGAAAATTCTATATTTAAAGAATTTAAAATAATCTAGAATTCTTAAAAGCTTAATAATAGAGATTAATTCTAAGTTATAGAACTAACTAGGTATTAAATAGAAAGAAAATATATAATTAAATAAATTAATAATATAGAGATTAAATCTTTAAGTATTTTTATTTAATAAACTAATATAAAATATTTCTAGTTAATACATAAGCTTAATATAATATTAAAAAAGTTTTAGAAGATTAATAAAAAATACTTCTTAATTTATTAGAGATTTATATAAAATATACTAATTAATTTTAGAGATAATTAAGAGGGTATTTTATATAAAAAATTAATAAAGAATAATAAAAAGAAAGAAAAATATTTCTAGATATAAGATATATAAATATAAATAAATAGAAGATTTCTTTCTAATATAAAAATAATAATTTTTACTATACTATCTTAGGTATTATATCATATATTAATTATAATTTTTATTGTAGTTAACTAATAGTTATTATTATTATTGTAATATATCTCATAGATTAAAAAATTATAAAGGAGAACTAGATTAATATATTAATAATAATTCTATTCTTCTAATTAGCTAAAAGGCTAGAGACTTAATATATTAAAAAATCTTTAGAAAATCCTAAAATAAAAGTAAGCTAATAGAAGCTTATTATAATAATTAATAAAGAAGATTCTCTTAATATAAAATTAGATCTTAATCTAATATTCTTAGGTTTTCAATATAAGTAATTCCACTATATTTTAATAAGATATACTACTATTTTATAAGATTATAATCTACAAATATATATAACATATATAAACTAAGCAATAATAATCTATTATTAAGATAGCTCCGTCTAGAGCACCAATTAACTACCCACTGCGAGTCACGTGCTCACCCACATGACTTGGGCAGGCTGACTAACTAAGCTAACTAGCAACATAGTAACTCAGTAAAGGGTCACAAAAAAGCTAATTATTATTTATATAGATTATATCTCTATTATTATATTTATAGGACTTATATCTTTATAAATTATATCTATTATATAAATAAATCTTTAACTAGCTTATATAATTTTTTTTATTTAGTATTTTAATATTAAACTTATTTATAAGCCTAGTAAAAAGAATATTATTATAAATATATTATTAAAATTTTTATCTATAATTATAGAACTATAAGTTCTAAATCTTAATAAGATTAATAAAGTCTTAGATTATAATATTATTAATATTTTTAATAAAGATATATTAGAACTTTTTAAAATATTAATAATTATAAAGAGATTAATCTACTTAATTTTTCTACTTAAAATAAATTATAATTTTAAAGATTATTAGATTAAAAATTATTTTATAGATTATAAATAGAATAAGATTATTTAATAGATTTAAAAAAATATAAAAGTTATTAGTAATAATAAATTATATTTATTATATAAGCTTAATACTTAGAGATATTTATATATAATTAATAAATATATAGATAAAAGATAATTCTATATTTTATATTATATAATAAAAGATATATTCTATATAGCTTATAATAAAATTAATTATAGTAAATATAAATATTTTATTAATAAATTTAATAAATTATCTATTTTTTTTATTATAAGATAGATATAAAAGTATATTACTATATATAATAAATATCTAAAAATAAAAACTAAAAAATATTATCTTTTTAATTAAAATTAATCTATTATAATCTTAAATATTCTATTTTATATAATTATTATTAACTTTATTAAGTATCTTTTAAAGATTTATAATAAACTAAACTATATTCTTATTATAATTTATAAATTTATTAAATAGTGAATCTTTATTATAAGAAAGTTAGTATTTATAATCTAGATTTAGAATTATAAATTTATATTCTAACTTATTATTAATAACTAGAATTTTTTTATAATAATTATCTTTAATTATAATCTAAGATTTTTAAATAAGATATAGACTAAATTCTTTATAATAATTAATATTAAATTATAATTTTTTATAGCTTATTATTTATAAATAGATAGATAGTTTAAAAATATAAATTAGATTTTTAAAATTATATTTAAATATTTTATTATAATTATAAAAATTTTAAAAGATTAGTTTAAGATATTATTATATATCTAACTCTTATTAAATAATATTATATTAATATCTACTAGAAAGTCTTTTTATAAGCTAATATATAATTTTAAATTATAAAATTAAACTACTTTACTTAATCTAAATATATAATAAGTTTAGGACTTTTAGTATAGATTTAATATTAAAAAATATATTAAATTTACTATAATAAATACTAAATATATTTTTAATAGAAAATATAAATAGATTATCTTTAAAAAGAATAATATAATTTTATTATAATTAAATAAAGATTATATAATATTTATAAATAGATAATTAAAGCTTAGTCTAAAATTTTATTAATAATATATAAGCTTTTATAAAATAATATATAAGATTAATAAATTAATTTATAAGATTAATATATTTAAGATATTTAAAGGATATTATATTTTTTTTATTATTTATCTTAAGCTTTATTTTAAGGATTTTTATAGATCTAAATAATTAAAAAAAGTTATAATAGATAAAAATAATATTATAAAATATAAAATAAAAAAAATTATTAATTATTATATATAGTATATCAGAAGAAATAAAAAAAAAATTATAAAATTTTATATTTAATAGAAAGAATATAATCCTTAGAATAATTACTAGATTAAAAAAGATAATCTAAATAATTATTAAAAATTATTAAATAATTATAAATAATTTAATAATTTAAAGATTCTTTTAAAGTCTTATTAATTAGATATAAATAATTTATTATTATATTTTAGTATTATATAATTAGTTTTAATTTATAATTTTTATTATTATATCTAAAATAGAAAATATAATAAATAAAATTTTTTTTAATAATTAATCTTTTTTTTTTTATTATTTTTATTTTATATCTTTTCTATACTTTATTTTTATTTTATTTAATAATTTTCTAATTTTAATTATTCTTTCTTTTTTTTTTTTTTTTAATTATAAATTACTTTTTTATTTTCTTTTTTTATCTATCTTTTATTACTAGAATTTTCTTATTTATAAATATTATAATAAGCTATTATCTATTATAGTAAGTATTATTTTTAATAAAATTTTAAAAGAGATTATAAACTTTAATACTAAAAAAAGTATTAATAATATAAAATAATAGATTAAAGTAAATTTCTTAGTAAGTAGTAAAATAGTAATAGAATTTTAATAAGCTTTAGAAATTTTATTAACTAAAAAGATACTATCTAAAAATAATATTAATATAGAACTATAATAAATAATTTATAATAGATAATTAACTAAATTTTATTAATAATAATAGTATATAAAATATATATATATTATTAATAGAATTAATATTTAAAAGAATATAATTTATAAATAAAAGTAAACTATAGTTAAACTTTAAAAAATTAATAAAATATATATAAAGTTTATTAATAAACTATAATAATTTAAAATAATTTATAAGCTTTTATTTTTAATATTTAATCTAAATCTTTATTAGTCTAAAAAAAACTATTTAATAAATTATATATTAAAGAGAGCTAAGTTACTAATTATTAAATTTATTAATAAAGAGCTAGTATTATTTTAAATTTAAAAATATCTATTAATAAAGATCTTACTATAAAAAAAATTAAAAAAATCTAAAATAGATTTAATATTAAAAATAACTTTTATATTAAAAAATATAAATCTATTCTTAATTTTTTTTAGAAATACTATAGTAAGTAACTCTAATATATAATTATTATTTAAAAAATAATATAAGAAGTTCTAGTCTCTATTATATCTATATTATAAATTATTAATAATAGAATAGTTAATCTATATAATAAAAAATTATATTTTTATAGAATTTATCTTTATTTCTTAAAATAATATTAAATTTAGTAATTACTAATACTCTATAAATAAAAATAATATTATTACTAGAATACTAAATATAAATAATTTTATATTATAATATAACTAGTTATAGTACTTTTTATATATTAAATATTATTTTTTTATTATTTAAAATCTTCTAGTTAAGTTCTCTAATATTCTTAAATTATTATAATTTAATAATTTTTATTTATAGTATTTATATAACTATATAATTAGTATTATAATAAATAATAATTTAATTATTAAAAAATTAAATATTATTATTTAAGTAGATAAATATCTTTTATTATAATATATAAATAAATATTATTCTTAGAAAAAAGATAATAAATATAAAATCTTAATAATAGAACTATTAAATTACTAGATTAATAAGAAATATTAAGTATAATATTATAAAACTATAATTAAAAAAAAGAAATAGTTAATTAATTTTAATTATTATTATAAAGAAGTCTAGAACTAATATTATATTATATAAATAAAAGTTTATTAATAATAAATCTTAGAAAAGAGAAAATAAGAATAAAATTTCTTATATATAATAATTTTTTTAAAATTATATATTAAAATAATATAGCTAATTAATATTATTATTAAATTTCTTAATAAAATTATCTAAAAAAATATTTAGATAAATTTATTTCTTATATTAATTTTTATTAAAAAAAATATTATTAATATATACTTAACTTATCTATTATAAATAATAATAATAAATAATTTTAAACTATATCTTCTATATATATTTAATAAAGAATATAAAGTATATAAGATAAAAAACTATAAAAATAATATTAAATATAATATAATAAATAAAACTTTTCTTTAAAGTTTTTTTATTATTAATTAGTATTAGATTTTTTTTATATTTTATATCTTTATTTTTTTTATTATTAATATTTTATATTTCTTAGTATTTTCTTTATTTTTTCTTTAATATTTTATTTATAGCTACTTTATATCTAGTTTTTTTTATATTATTTTTTTATTTATATCTCTACCCTATTACTAAGAGTAGTAGTAGTTTTTTATATAAAAGAATTTATAACCCTTTACCAAGTCATTATATTATTAGTTAGTCTAATTAATTAATCTGTCCTGTCTAAGTTACGTGGATGAGCACATGCTTGCAACGGGTAGTTAGTTAGTGCTCTAGATGGAGCTACCTTAAGAATATCATCATCTTGCTCAGTTTATACGTGTTACGTACGTTTATAGGCCACGGCCTTACAATGAGTTATAAAATATATTCTATTTAAACTAAGTAAAAAAATAAACCGCTAGCTATTAAAAATATAAAAATTAAGGTTGTAAAGGGGTGAAGAAAAGAAGAAAAAGAGTAAAAAAGAATAAGTAAGTAAAATTTATATAAAATTATTTTAAAATAGCTAAATCCTACGCTCTAATTAGCTAATTTAAGGATAATATATATAAATAAAATTAACTAATTTTTGCTATTATACTATTAATCATATTAACCCAATTTGGTAACCCTATTATATTAAATAGATAAGTAAAAACTTGCATTTTAATATTGAATTCATGTGATTTAAAATCGCTCACCGCCTGAGCGAAGCAAGGGCAGAAAGCTTATAAAATTATTAAATATGTATGTATCCCCTTATGACAAGAATCCAATGCATATCAAAACTCGCTATAGATAATCGCAACTAATATACACTGATGATCCAAACAAGGCTATAGTACATGCAATGCGTAGAGTCACAGGATGTCTTCAATATGTGCTCGAGCGTGGCCCTAGGAAAACCCTTGATAACGGTCCAAAGTAATCAATTGCCCACTGTCGAAATCAATTGCAAAGAGTTTCGGGTGACAGACAAAGTGAAGGTATGCAAAATGCCAATATGCGGGTATAGAGTAATTCTGAAATCAAAACCCAAGCCAGTTTAAGATTAGGCCTGAACCTCGGCGGCTTCCGTCGTGGGAATACTTGGAGCGTTAATGCTTGTATCGTTGTTATTTTCCGTTGGTACAGGCGTCTCCTTGAGTATGTTGCTTTGACACAGCAATGCATGTGCATCGACACGTAGATCGAAATCCGTAAGAAAACAAAACGTGATTTCGAGTCGGGTAAGTTCGCGCTCTGCCACACCACCAACTCGGGCGAAGCGAGCATGGGGATAGCTCAAATCTTCCAACGCCTTCATGGCCACTCGCAGAGCGGCAAGCACCAATCGATGGACATTACGAGGAGTGACGAATAGGGCCTTTTCTGTAAACACCATTCTTGTGATGTAAAGACTGGCTGCAAGATACACGGCGGTGGACATGGGACAGTATTTGTGAAGACGAAGAAGATAATTCTCCAGTGAGATGGGTGGAGCTTTTTTCGAGTAGAATCTTTTCACCAAGACATTGTGCTGCATTACTCCTGCGGAACGCGAGTCCGCAGAGGCGTCGTTTGCGCAGTGTAATTCGGTAATACTGACAGCCGGCATTTGTTTCTCCGCAATGATATCCTGATTTGGATCTTCCGAGCTTTGAGGCTGCTGCTGTGCATAAGGCGTCGCAGGAACGTCTCCGGTGACACGCGCCAATTCCGTCAGATGAGCAGTCATTGCTTTTAAGGCGTCTATTGCAGGCAATTGAAACACTGGCGCATCTCGCTCGTCAATCGGCGGAACTCCAGATTGCGCAGTCACATGCTGGGAGGGCGACATTGTATGCTCCTTTCTATCTCCATCATGGGCTGTCTGCACGGTCATTGTGCAGGAAGTTGCTGCAGCAGAAAATCAAGGTGCTCGGTGGTCAAAATATGGGGTTCTCCAAGACGTGGGTATCGTGAGTACACCTGAGACTACAGGCGCACAGTGATATTCTGAATAAACCTCTCATTGTCCTCTGGATTCGTTATCTGAGCACCAGTACCGCCGCTGAACAATCAAACGTAGTAATGGAAGGGCAGAGACTCAATCAATATTGTAATAGCCCCGGTCGTCGAAGCATGGAGGGTAGCGGCGGTCGATATTGGTGTGTTCTAGACTCTCGAGTATCTTGTCGTTAGCATGAGGGGGTGCAATATGATGACTCCGACTCCAATCAATCAGAGACGCCGACAGTGGTGCAGTAGTGTACTTACAGAAATGTGGCGACAACTGAACAGGACGACCAGCATCGGTGAAAAACATGGTCAGTGATCCACACGCGCGATAAGGAGGTTGTCGAGCAGATTCTTGCTTAGTCGGATTAGAGTCGGTTGTCTTCTCCAAATCAATTCTTGCTGTTCCCGTCTGCTGAAAGGGCCCAACCCGATGCGGGAAGGTCTGACTCCACCTGATCTTTCAGGCCAATCACAGCACGTGATCGTCGAATCGAGTTAATTGCATTTATCCGCGCTCCCCGAATGTCAATGATCTAGTAGACAACAACTCTTCATCAATGCTTGCGACGAGCGATCGTCATTGTCTTTTATCTATCTATTTATCTATCTATATACCTAACTACCCACCCCAAATTAATACACTGTACTCTTGTACAAGGAAAGCAACCCTGGTCAGCAAATGTCCCACGAAGAACCCACTGACACCACCACTCGGTCACACGAATCAACCGAAATCCCAATGCCCAACGCCTAACGCATACACAAATCCAAAAAAGAAATCATCCACGCCGTGTACCATCATGACCTCGATCTCATCGAAAAAGCTAGGAACAACTGGAAAGATGCATAATTATCGGTAGTAGGACTGCCTCCAGTTACTTGTACCATGTCTCTCTCGGAAAAAAGCGTCAGCAGGGTCCAGGGGGTCTTGGGTGTTGCGCCTAGCGCGCGCATTCTCAATGACTCTTTCACTCTCCTCTCTCAGACGACGGTTTTCTTCCTGTATAACGTATGACGGGGGAGTAAAGTTCCGTCTCGCAATGACAGTCGAGTGTCGGCGGAAGCCTCCCATGTCTTCTGTTGTGTCTCCTACTCTTTCTGGTGGTGCCGTTATCACCGGTCTACTTTCCCTGACTGGGTTTGTAGAACGCCGTATCAAGGCACCAGCACCAGCACCGCCGGTCCGGCCGCTGATCAAGACATGACGTACGTCATTGGCAAGATCCTCAACTTCTCTCCGCTCTCGAATTGCATCTTCCACGCGGCGTTGTGCCTGGAGAGCTTCTAGTCGAGCATTAAAGTACTCTCTGTCTCGTCGGTGACGTAATGTGCCCTCCTCTACTGGGCTTCGAGGTCGATATGGCTCGTCGATTGCATCGTTTTCATATGACTCGTCTTCTTCGAACTCCGTCACCACTTCGGAGGAGGAAGACGAAGAGGAAGAGGGAAAAGTAGCAAAGGTCGAAAAATGATCATCAATGTCACTCTCTGGCCGGCGGGCACCAGTCATTTCGATCCTTAATGCTTCCGGTTCAGCTTGATGTAGTGAGATTGGCTGCCGCCTCACTGGTTCCGGATTCGCTTGATGTACAGAGACTGGATGCCTCGCCACAGGCTCATTTTGGTGTACATAGACCGGCTGTTGCCTCACCCGAGGACGCTCTTCCACTGGAGTTCTCGGTCTCGGAGGCCTAGCCGGCCTAGGGGCCGGTGCTGTCGCGGGTCGAACCCGCTCGACTACTTCTCTAGGTGACCTATCGATGACCAACGGTGTACTGACGATTCTTCTGTGATCGGCTTGCTCAGAAGGCCGGAAAGGATTGTGCATGATGTCAGGTTGAGTCGACAATGATGCTTGCGCTTGGGGAGGACGGCTGGTAGCTTGTTGGTCTACTCTACCACGGGCCTGATCGTCGTGTGGTTTTCCAGATCTTTCTCTGGAAAATGGGCCACTCAAAACTTTCCAGATACTGTCTTTTGACGTTTTGGTTGTTGACTGACGACGGCGTGAGGTTCCCGGAGATATCACTGTGGATGATTCTTGATACCGTTTCTCGACGTTCTCGTAGCGTGTGAGGCTACAGGTGCGACCGTTGCGGCTTCGAGGACAGTAGTATGTGGTTGTTTGAGATCGTTCGGCGTCACCAACAATACGCCTTGTTCGCTTGACTAGGCACATTTCGACTTGATGTTTGACTTTGCTTGCTCGAATAGCAGATGACCTTATGAATGACACGGTCAGTCGATCAGAAGGTGAGGTAAGAGAAGTCTCCATCACGAACTTACCTGAAGTGTAAGACCTTGTCAGTTATTGATGTGAAGCTTCTTCATGACTTTTGTCGTCTTGAGGGGAACCACCGCTTATATAGTGTGGCTTGATGAGGCTTGACCACGAGAATGTCGAGTAGCTCCTCACACGCTTCACGTACTAATCCAGATTCATTTAGCAGCACGTTCTATTCCACCAGGCTAATTTCAGCCACACTAGCTTAGGGTATGGCGGACGACCTCTAGGCTCTCGGTACGGTAGATACCTCAAGATAGGTAAGTGAAAGGTAAGCATGAACGTTTCTTGCTCTCAGTTCTTCTCCTTCTCCACTTGTCAACCTGAGGCTAGCAGGGTTGTGCTATTTTCGTGGAAGTATCTAGTATTGCATGACAGAATGCGACGGATGATTCGCATGTCACGGGAAAGACGCTACTGATCGCTTCTCACGGGAATCGTCAGGCGCCCCGGCAGTAGGCAACAAGCACATCTGTAGTATCATACCCTTGTTCTCTAGAACAGAACCCGAGCGAGAAGAAAAATATGAATAAGAATAGAAAAAAAGTGTTTACAGATATGTCGCACGATCGTAGTGCTACAAGCTGAGTAGTAAATATGTACGGATTTCAGCTGCCTACTGCCCGCCAAGCTGCCATAGTTCACGTCAGCGTAGCGAAAAAAAGCTTTGTGGCTAGACAAGGATTCTGCCAAAAAATAAATAAATAAATAAGATAAAAACGATTATTCTAGAAACGGATTAACTCGCATGGAGGACTTGAGAGGCTCTATCCTGCATATGCTACTAAGTGGATGTAGTTACCTATGCCTAGGGGTCCAAAGAGTCGCAAGTACTGGGGTGGACGGGGACGGGGTCCACTACCTAAGCAGTAAGGCTGACAAGCTGAGTGCCTTAACCTAGTGGCTTTACGTAGTAACTAGTTTAGTTCAAAAGAAAAGACGTCAGTGCAGTGGCGAGTATCCTCAAGGCACACTACCAGGACAGTGACTAAATGACTGCTAGGGACTAGTTGAGTGTGGCACATGCCCCCAAATTCACTCTTTGACTGAGTCAGCCAGGTGCCGGGGGCATGTGGCTTGACTCTGTCTTGACATGACGAATACGATGTGCGAGACTTCAGCTTCAAGCCACAGTCTCCTTTCAAAAAGCGTATTCTATTCAGTGAGCAACAGTATGCAGAGGAGAAAATAAGCTCGGGCTCATGCAGGTCCGCTGCGGACTTTGGACGTGGTCGACGGGCCGTTGCAGTGCCCCCATACGAACTCTCTATCAATATCTACTTGGACGTTCGTATTTCTTCTTAGCGGACCAGAGTGACGTGAAGTAAGCACTAAGGGAAGAATCGTCTGGGCGTTCTGGCTATATTCAGATTACAGAGTGATCGTTGATCGTGGACGACAGGGCGATGGTGTGGCGCAGGAACACGTAGCACAGCCACTATCATCAAGTCCAGAGATCGAGACCTTACAAAATAGAATTCAGGATACACATCTCTTCTCTTTCCGTGTCTCGCAATCAGAAAAATAAGATCAAATCCGATCTTGAGAATGGTATTCTAGACCTTTTGTCAGGTAGCTCGCGATATTAATAGTATCACCGATGTACCGTCATGCAGACCATGATTCGGAGATATGGTTTCATGGGTGTAATTGCCACGCTGAAGATGTCATTAAGCGTCTAGTCTTCTGGTGTCTTAGACATAATGATGGATGCCCATGCTCATAGTCAATTTCCATGTAGGCAGCACCTTGCGATGGCATTGAAGTCGTTCGGCCGCAGTTATCTGTACCAATGACGTTTCTGCGAACGCTAATCTGGCTGTTTTCGGTGTCTCGACATGGCCAGACACTTCATGGTCCTCGCAGCTAAGTCAGTCTAGACCTCAAGTCTTTAAGCATGATTCAATTCATACAACATGCATGAATGTGCAAGCTAGTATCACGACTGTCCCCATTTCTCTATAAACTTATCACGAGACCTATCTGGCTCCACAAGGACGTTCAAATTGAGGTTCTCAATGTCTTTTTGAATAGCTGCAAGTTCTCTTTCGAGATCTCTGAGATGTTCTTTTTGTGTGACGTCAACTAATGACGGCTCGGCATGCGAGTCAGCGTGCAAAATAGACGTGAGAAGCTCCTTGGCCTCGTCACTGGAGCCCAGAGACTCATAAAGTGGCATTTCAGCCCCCTGACTGAGATTGTGATGGAGGATATCAGCCAATTCCGTCCGCTTCTCAAGAGCTAGTTCGTTTACGGTTAGAGAAGCTGAAGGTGAGATTCCGAGGCGTCGTAAAGAGCTTTCCAGAGACTGCAAGGATTGTGTGGCATTTGGATTTCGCGGCTGTGGAGCTTTGATAGGTGAGGATAATGAAGACTGTCTGCGGTGTGCCTTTTTGGTCTGAATCTGCTTTGCTTCTCTGCTGGTCACTTCTTCCTTGAAAAGAACAGACAGCTGATCCAGAGTTTCGCGATGCGAGTGGCGATAACGAATGTTGTTTGTCTCTTGTTCGGTGGAGCTTGTCATTTGAGAAAGGACCTCTAAAATCTGGACGACAAGGTTAGAGTAGTCTTCAACGGAGTTTTATGAAATATATACCAAGTCCAGATTTTCTTCCAATGAATGAGCGGAATGCAGTTTATTTCTTCGCAGTTCGCCAAGTATAGGCTGTCCAAACTCTTGTCTCGCAGACACTTCTGCCAGCACTTCAATTTCCGAATATAACGATCCCAAGTCTTGCTCTAATGCAATCTTCGCGTCTTTATTCTCGGAAGCATCTGCCAAAACTTCGCCATTGGACACCAATTCCTCCAGATATAACCGATCTAGTCGACAACGAATTTCTTCTGCGTTTAGTCTTGAAAGAACGGAAATCAAATCCAATGCCCGTTTCTCCAATTGCTCGTCTGCCTCTGTCGACGCCGAGTCTGCCATGATTCTTTCCGCTTTAGAAAGATTCTCGTCGTCATGCACTAGTTTTGAGCTTATGCTTTGTATAAGGTGTTTTCTTTCCGCCTGCTTCTGTTGTTGATATTCGCTCATTCTGCTTTCGAAATCGTTCTTTAGATCTTCAGCCTAGACGTTGAGGAGTCAATTCAGCTATCGATTTGGGTATGCCGTCAATTCGGTCGAGCGTACCATTGCCTTTATCCTCTGTCTTTCAGACAAATGTTGCCTGTTCAGCCCATCGATGTAGCGGTCATGATTACGATCAGCCGTCCGGCTTCCACTCTGTAAACGTTCGGTGAGCTCCAATTGAGACTTTAACGTCGCTACTTGTTTCGCACATGTCGCGGTCGATGCTTTCAGAGTTGCCGTAGCTTCGCAAATTTCGTCTTCGGTCAGGGCTGGTGTGGATGTCAAATCGGGCTGTCGAAGGAGAGTCTCGAGTACGCCGGACCGTTCTAAGCTCTTTGCCCTAATGTTATTAGTGTGATTCTCAACTTGCAGGGTATACTTACAAGGCAGCTTCATCCTTGGAGAGCAGGGTTTTGGGACTGATGTGGTCCATGACCCACTGGGCATTGGCTCTGCCTTGCGGTGATCCATCGTCTAGCTCGGCAGCTATAACTTCTTTCTTAAATTTGATATCATGGCCTTGAAGAGCAGTGGCAAGTAGAGCACTCGCTCTGGAGAGGTCTTGCATGGTTCATGGCATGTAGAAGTTTGAAGGAAAGTAGTCGGGTTACAGCCCAACATTGAACTCTTTAAGCTCAGTGTTCCAAAATAGATTTTCTAGCCCTAAAAAAAAGTTCAGCGTTGGTCCACTTCTACCCACCTTCTTATTAGATTTTTTAAGATTTTAACTAATAATAAGCTCTATTAAGACACAGTATAATATTTAAACTAAATCTATATAAAATTATATAAATATATAAAATTAAAGCTATAGATTCTTATAATACTTTAAAAATATTATTAATAAATATTAAAAAAAGCTTTAAAAAATATTAAAAATATCTTATATAAACTTTTATATTTATTTATATAGCTAATAAAAAAATTTTTATATATTATTATTATAGTATTAAATATTTATTAAAATAAATACTTATTACTAGTAAAATATATTTTAAAATATAATAGTTTTTTTTTTTCTTTTTTATAATATCTTCTTAATAATAACTTTTTATATTTTTAGTATATACTAAGAGATTTTTTAAATTTATTATAATATAATATATTTATAAGTCTATAATTTTAATAATAAAGAGATAATTAATATTATTAATTTCTCTATATTTAGTTACTATTATAGTAAATCTATAAAGAATTATATTTAAATATATACTAAATAAGATATAGAACTAATTAAGAAATATTTTAAAATTATTATTAATAAATATATATATTAATTTTAAAAGATTTTATAAATTCATTAAACTAACTTTAAAAAGTATACTAAATCTATTTAATAATAAATTAAGAGAATTCTATCTAAATTATTATTATTTATTATATTATTAATATTTTTAGTAAGAATAGCTAGATATAAGTTCTTAAATATATATTAAGATTAATCTAAGATTAATATATACTATAATTATAATATCATTATTAATAATAAGTAAATATATAGGATTATTTTTATTAATATTTTTAACTACTATTATTATCTTTATATTAAATATCTATATATTAATATATACTTTTTTTAAAATCTTTTAAAATATTTACTAATTATAATTAAAGTCAAATTATATAACTATTTAAATATTACTATAGAAAAAATAATTATAAATTAAAAATATAAATATAATAAATTTAAATAAGTCTAAATATATATTAATCTCTTTCTAGTACTCTAAAAAAATAGATTTTAAATAATAGTTAATATAATACTAGATATATATATAAACTAAATTATATAATCACTAATAATCTAATTAATTAATATATAACTATCTATAAATAGATTATAGTAAGTAATTTTATTTTTATAATAAAATTTAATACTTATTTTTATTATATTATAAATAACTTTTCTTTATATTTTTAAATATTTTTAAAGAGTTATTAATTATATATAATCTCCTCTTTCTAAACTATCTAGTAGTTATAAGCGCAAGTCTAAACCTCTTATTATATCTATAAAAAAATATAATTATAATTATAATATATATATTCTAAATCTTATTTAAAATTATATAATAAACTTACTAATTTATTTTATAAATAATAAAAATAAGACTTCTAACTATATTTTAAAGGCCTCTTATAAGAATACTACTAGTAATATTAAGAATATTACTATAACTATCTAAATAATTTTAAATTATAATAAATAATATAATTAATATTTTAAGAATACCCTACTTATTTTAATAGAATTAGTTTAAATAATTCAAGTCTTTATAATCTTTTTATTTTATTAGTTTATTAGTTTATTAGTTTAATA